>DVXP01001292.1:0-15552 GCA_018235645.1 Junonia grisea | reverse complement strand
AAAAAGATCGGTGGATGATCAAGTCTATTGCTACCGATGGTTATTAGGTATGTGACGGAACCGATTTTGATAAAATCCATATGTGCCCAACTTAAAGACATACCTACCTATACTATTGAAATCAGTTTGCAATTCGCAAAGATATATGCACGTAACTATAAAAAAAAAATAATTTTAAAAATAAATTAACGACATCCGTCTCTGAAGTCGGTTAAATCATAGGGATGGGAACAGGGAAACGAACAGATCTTACGATAAACAAAACGAGAAGAAAACTTAAACAATCAAACAAAACAAACGCGGAAAGACTTAGCCGGAAAAACCTTACTTGGTAACCGCCGAATTGTACTCGTCAGTACACCCATACAAAAGGTTGCAATTACTATACAACCTATCCATACAAAATTCAACTCTAACTTAAATAATAATTAGGTTGATTTTAGAGTGTGGGGTGTTCGAAATAAGGCATTATAAGTCGTTGTGATGTAATAAGTCCGCCACAAGGTCAGCATAGACCGAAAATCAGGTTTGCCCCCCTCCCCCCTGCGCATACGCCGCGTCATGGGAGGCGCCGTGTACGTTGTTACGGTTTGACAAGTTTGACGTTTTTAATTTTGATTTTTATAGCCAAATTTACATTTTAAGATTTAAATTGTGAAAAATCGTAAGTTGAAATGAACACCTACAATTTCAAGTGTAAATTTTGCATTACAATAATTAATTACAAGGACATTCCTTGTAATTTGCATTCCATGATTCACGACTATAATTTTATTATATCGATTAGGCATAAAATTTTTTGATAAAGTGTTTATGTTGTATTCACGAATAATAACTTAAAATATAAATTGAGGTGTAAACGAATATGTATATACATCCATTACGCGTATTTTAATAAAAGTTGCGGTAGTTTGAAAAAGGTAATTATCGGTCGGTATTCTTTGACTAATTTTACGTATAGCTTTTACCAAAATTTTTGAAAAACGAACTCAATCGATAGTTGAAATCTATAAAAACTCCTAATAGAAGTGCTGCTACTCACGTTGCATTGTTGCATGCTTTTTCTATAAAACGTTGCTACCAATATTTTATAATTATATCAATAGGTTATTAAGGAGAAGTAAAAAGATGTAACATGTTGTAGCAAGTGTATATTTTTGGCTTTGTATTCGATTTCGTGTGTTCGGTAATTTTGTAAACTTTAGTTGCTACTTTTATTATGATAAATAAATTATGTCTTAAAATAATCATTTTCTGAATTAATTTAAACAGCAATTTATTTAAATTGCGCTTACAATACTCAATTTATTTATGTTCGTAAACAATAGAATAGAGCAATTTGTCGGTAATTATTTATTCAGTAATTGTGACCAAATGGCGATTGGTATCCCATTACGGTCAATATTTTTTACCGTTTTCTTGTCTTTTTGATTGATGTAACAATAGTGAAGACGTTTTTGGTCAACCCAATTAAATAATTGAAAACTATTATTATTTCAAGGAGAATTAAAAAAATATATCTAATTCTTCCAACTTTATGTTTAATTGACTGCCAACGTTTATGTTTTAAATAGTATCGAAAATAATGAACATAATTACTATTAATCTTTAAGTTTTTGCATAAATTATATAAGTAACATATACATTTTATTAACATGTTGCTGAAATTGGATCTTACAGCAAAATCTAGTTAAACGGCATTATACTATTGTACAGTATCTTTTAAAAAAAAAATAATAGCAAATTTTAAATTAATATTATTAAATAAAATTTAAAAGATCATTCCATAGAAACGCACATGTCGTCTATTCGGAATTCGTCAAAATACTCCGACGACTACCACATGGCTCGCGACTCATTCTTCATACACATGACCGTGTGTGCGTGTTGTGCGTGTGTGTGTGTATGAATGCGAAGTTGCGCTTGCGCCGCCAACTTCGGTTTAATTTGAATTAAATTCGTAAAAGTTAACTATTTAACAATATGATGTATATTTTTTATTTGTGTACGGTGTATTTTTGCTTAGTGCTAGCAGAAATGGTAATTGGGTAGATTTTTTTAATTCAATAATTTTGAAGTTACGTGATGGTCACGAAAGATGATTTTCGATTTATTAGTCGCATAAGCAATACCTACCTATTTTGCAATTAAAACTTTATTGAATAAATAAGTACCTGCTAACTTTACCAAAACCAATTTTGATTTTCATATTAAGAAATGATATTTATTGAAATAACATTTGAAATAATCAACAGAAATAGTGAATAGATCACACTAACGCCATCTATCGGTGATCAATTGAACTAAATTGTTATTTCTCCGACCTTCCGCTAGATGCCAGTAACTGAAGCTTATATGTGTTGATTTATTTACCTTGTTTTGTGGTAAATTGACCTTTATTAAATTTTATGTCTATTAAAACTTACACAATTTACACCTGAAGATTTTTTTTACGTACCTGTAACAAAAAACAAACATTCATGTTATTTATGATATTTTTAAATATTTGTATGGAAAAGAATATATTTTTTTTTAATGAATATAGCAGATAATTAATATACCTGATAGGTAGGACACTTGAAATTAAGTTATTACCACGCCTTGACTTACAAAACCTGAGCCACAAATGTATTGTCATTATTGAAAGAAATAATAAAAAGAGTTGTAGGAAGTAGGGTAGGGATGTGCGAGGGAGTTATATGTATTTATTGCATTTTTCATAACTAGCATATAACATCACAATTATAAAATAAATAAAGGTCACAATCTGTTCAGACTTTTGTCTATGTGGTTATGGGTTGTTGTGATATACAATAAATATAAACAAACATAAACAAACCATCAGATAACGAAATACCTTACATACAAAAAATGATTATTATTATGAGGGAATCGAGCGTGTGATGGTTAGTGCAACATACAATTAAAATGATGGCAATAATTAACAGTATCATACATTACATATAATCTTATCTGTGTACATATATAAAATCGTAACTAACTACGTGTCTGTGCGTGCATCACGCAAAAACTTCTGTAGATATTATCAAGATGTGGCTTTTTACATTTTTATAAGAGTCCAGTGATCTATCAAGGTTATATTTAGACGTTAGTAAAATGAAAATATAATTGTGACTTGGGAAGTATATTTTTGATGGCGAAATCATGAAAATTAAAATTACAAGCGACACTTGTTTGGTTATATTTTTAATTAAAATATTGTTCAATTTCAATATCGTAATTTACTAAAATCTCAAAACAATAAATAACTACACATAACCTAATTATTTTACTGACATGCATATTAAAATCTTCATCCACAAGTAAAATTAATACCTATCATGTACCCAGTCATCACAAAAAATATGAGGGTCAAATCTGTGTATAAATAAAAAAATTAACGGATTCTGTAAGCGCACCCCAGAAGACTATGTTCCCATACACCAAGACAGAGCAAGACATTTGCATACGTTGAATCATTAATTTTTTACTCAGATTTTTTCTCATCCTACTCTCCCCACGTAACCTGAATAGATTTAACACAATATACTATCATTAAAATAAAAGATTAAGTAGTATCCGTAATTTGCATACTGATCTTAACCTGTGAGAAAGGAGTTCCACAAGGGATGACAACGGGCCCTACGTTCTTTATAATATACGCAAGTGACTAAACAATACAAAATTGTTTTTATATTTATCATTCACGATAGAAGCGGTTTTTTCACTATTTGTTTTTTACTTTAACTTCGCACGGTGATTTGCATAGCCCGTTTCGGTCACCCTAACCGTTTTTGCATACTCCTTTGCATATTAATGTCTAAGACTGTCTCTTCGAGTATGTGTGTTTACTTTCAGCTTTATTTTAAGGATAGCGGAATTTTTAATTTTATTCATAAATTCTTTTTAGGGTCAGGTTTTTTTTCTTTTCAGTATTGTGAGTGTCATTAGTGATGCTTTTGCTATCGTGTGAGACGTTTCTGGTTGTATCTTAAGGTGAATAATTAAAGTTTGGAACATAAATTCGGTCCCCACAAACAATTTCTATTGTATGTCTAATTGAATTCCGGTTTTGTTGCTCGTCATCGCTGATTATTCTTTGTTTGATGAATATTTAGGAAGAGATTTTTTTTCATAGCCTTCGGGTGCATTATTTTTTATTGCGGAACAAAACATCTGCTTGGTCGTAATTAAAAAAATCGTGAGAACATCGGGGATGTCCGCTTGAATTAATTAGATTCAGAGAAGATAAATCTGAATATAAGTTTTAAATAACCGTTATGAATTAAGAAGTTTCGGTTAGTTTAAATGGTATAAATAATAATTAATAATTGAGAGTATTGTTGTTTATATAATACAACATGAAGTAGACATAACTAAAGAAATAATTTAACTTAATATAAACAATTAAACAAATTCCAAGAACGATATAATTATTATTTCATTCGCATTCAAGACAAAGGTGCACTTACAAGTAATCAATATATTAATATAAAATGTATGAATAATAAACATTTCTAAAACAAGGAAACATAAAGCGGCAGGTGAAATTATCACGCAAGGATATTATTTAATGCTTCGGAAAATACATAATTAATATGCTTTTGCAATTTATAAGTTAATTTATTTATCAATAGATCTATTGGCAGAAATGACAACAATTATTGTATGCAAATATATCGGTAACCTATTTTATTTATTCAATTACTGACCAATTCGTGATCAAACGATTTAGAGGTGACTTAACCCTAAATCTTTTGTCAGATTTATTGTAAACTTTATGAACATACACAATCTATTTTGATTGGCACATAATAAGATCAAATAATTTGGCAATCGTGTTATGATATAACCAACCCTTGCAATAAAATATTATATTTCATCAATACCCTCAACTATTTCGAAATAGGTGCAAGCAAGTTATGGTCTTATAGACCATAAGGGTAAGGGCGATGTTACTGCATGCCCTTAGTGACTGAATTATCAATAAAGGGTTAACGAAAATTATAAGTCTATTGATGACTGTATTGATGACACAAATTGACATCGGCGCGTGCGATCGTTCTATAGACCGACGATTTTCTATGAAATTGGATATTTTTTTGCGTCGAGCAAAAACAGCGTCGATTGTTATTTGCGGTCGGAGTGAATTGTTGTCTGTAGCAACGAACAAATCATATCATTTATGTTATTTCCTTAATCTCAGCAATATTTCGCTTTAAACCGTTTATAAACTTCATGAAAAGTATATTTTATTTGACAAAAACTGTCAAAACGGTGTTGTTAATCTATGATGACTTTCTAATTTTCAATACCTAATTTTTTGCACCCGAAAGTCTAATTCCAAGTTTTGCGAGTCATAGACAGCTGTCACGCGAAATCGGCTTTTTCTTAATCCATAAAGAATCTTAACCCTTCGATTGCTTCCAATAGAATTTCGTACCACCTTAACCCTCAATCTATTATAAGATTATTGGGTATTGATCTATTGTGGAGGGCGCGAAAGGGTTTAAGCACTTCATGTTGTCGTTTAAATCCTTTCACCTTTTCTATCTTCTGTGGATTGAAAGGAATATTTGGATTATTGATTCCATTGACGATTGTGATGAGAAGTGTCGATGTTACTAATGAGGGATCAACAACAATTTCATGTATATTTAGAAACAAGTTAATTAAAATAGCTGTAAGTTATAAATACCGCATAGCTTCATAAAACTCGTAGTTAATTTGAAGTCAATAATGCCATCGCAAATATGTCTCCGACATTTAAGTTATAATTAATTAAGGAAACCTTTATGAATGTGTTTAACATTAATACTTGATTATAGATATGGACAAATACTTATCATTTCTGATAAGAATACTATTAGCGTCGTGAATAATTTCATCATTAGTCTCACGAAGTGTCGAGAGCAGACCGTTTTTCGTTCCCACATTTAGACTAAACACTTCTGAATGCAAATCAGTTCGTAATCCTAGGAATCTACATAAAATCTGTTGCGGAACAAAATTTTCGGCAATGACAAATTACATCGAGTGCTCTGCCTACGTTTCTCACATACGGAATCATCCCTTGCATAGGTAGGAATGTTTTATTCAATAATTGACGAGGTTTACAATTATTATGCAAAGTAATACACTTTGTGATTGTGCATGTTGACATAATACCATCAATCTGCTGTTTGATTTATACCACGGTAGGGATGGGAAATAGTTGTCGATGTTGTAGTGATCAAAATATATTTGATTATATTTTTTTAATTAGGTATTGTATTATAATTTTAATTTATATACATATGTACATGTATGGAGTATTTTGTCATATAATGATTTTATGATTTCATGATTTTATGTTGTATTAACATATAGCACGTTTTTATTTTTGTTACTTAATTTGTAAGCATGCAACATGTAGATGGAAATATACTTTTATAATTTTATTGTGTTTAACGAAATACTGTAAACATATTAAAAAAGTTATTTTTTTGAAATGAACGAAAATTTAATGTTAAAAGTATCGCCAATAGCTTAACTGTTATTGGGATAACTGTTATATATTTATTTCAGCGATGCACAATAGTTTTACAACAAATATCATGTATAAAATCACGGTGACGGGTTAATTATTAATTACGTACCCATCAACGGTACGAATCAAACAAAGTTATACTTATCGATAAAATTAATGAATTTATCGATACAAATATGTCCCAACCCTAGATTACTTATATTATAATGATGGATTATCTCTCCTTAGGCCTTCACAAAGAATCTTCGCACCGCAACGCCTATTAGCGAACAAATGCATTCTTATTCTGACGTGTTTAACCTGCACCCTTGCAAGAATGTAATGTGGGGTATGAAAGACCGGCGTGGTTACTAATGGGTTAAAAGATATGCTTAAAATTGGGATGGTGACTTATTATTTACTTAATGTCTTTTTGCGAATATTTTTCAGTAACTAATGATAGAGAAGCGAATAAAAAATGACAATTGTTACAATGAAATGTAGTAAATGTATACTTTGTCCCAATTATACACAATTATTTTACTGTTATTTCAAAATTGCGATATCAACTACAAAAATATGAATCAATAAGCAAACAACATCAGTATCATTTCATGGATGAATAATCCAATAAGTCAAATGATTGATACTGTAATTAAAAATTTAATCGATTATACTTTAAATTTATTTGTTTCTCATCACTAAATATTCAACAGCCACAGAAGTATTATGCCCGTCACACAATTAGCTACAATACATATTAATATATTATAGCTAGGCATATTAATATACATTTTCTATACAAATTGTCGAGTGACCGCACACTCAGCTATAATATATATTTCTATGACGTCACCAAGCTATTCCGTAATATAAATTATTGCATATAACTATATGACGACCACCATACAAATGAAGGCAAAATATATATTTTCAGTGTGTGTTAGCTTGCTATAATATACGGTATATTATTATAATTTTAGCTAAGTCTGTGACGGGCTTAAGGCCCATACATATTATAAAATATAACATATCATATTTTTTACATAGTAACATTTCACAATTTCAGCAGATGTTAAAACAATATTCACCCAAAGCTGCGTAACCTTAACGTCTAAGCTTTTCTCGGTCACCGCAAAGCTCCTTGCGGCGAGCTTTCGTCGTTCCAAGAAAATTATACTTAAAATTGTTGACGTTTAAATGAGATAGCGGTTAGAATTATATTTGTTTATGTTTATTTCGTTATTAGAATAAAGATGAAAAATAATGCACGAAATAATGTTTATACTAGAGAGAGAAATATCTTGGAATTAATGATAATAAATTAAGATGAGGCAAATTTTTAAATAAAATAAAGAAACAAAAGGTTGAAAATTGTGTAATTATATTAATTAAAACAGCACAATTAAAAATCATTTAACGTTTTCTATTCAATTCAACAGAGTACTAATAATACTAATTTTTAATTATTTGTTTGTTTGAGAAACGCAACAGCTTCAGCAAATACCGCTTTAAATATTAATAAATTATTATCGTTCAATTTTTATTTCTATCATCGTAATATTTCTGTTCGCTTTATATGACAACCGCTCTGGTGTAGTGGTGCTGAATGTGCTATTAACGCCGGCGGTGGCGGGTTCGATTCCTGCTCGGGGCGGATGTTTGTATATAAACATTCGTGGTCCCTGTGGGTCTACACACCGTGCCTCGGAGAGCACGTAAAGCCGTCGGTCCCGGTTGTTATCAATAACACCTGATAACGATCGTTACTCATAGTAGGTAATATTCTAGTCCAAATGGTTACTGGCATGCCCTCTGGGTTGCGGAGGTCAGACGGCAATCGATCTGCGTAAAAATCAGTAAACTGTCAAAATTTAGGCTAGAATAAAGCAGACCCTGGTTAAATCCGGGAAAATGCTAGGAAGATATATATATTTCATACTTCTGAGCCTGCTATTTTGCTGTATAATTGAGGTTTAATTTTGTGTTATCTTTTTGTATGTGTGTTCTAAATTAACTTTACATTTTCTTTACAATTTATAGGTATACCATCTAAACGTTTAATAACTACTACACATTTTCTAATTAATAAGGGATGAAAATAATATGCTTCTGTTTTAGTCTGGAGGTCACAGTAAATAACTTTGGCTTTTATTTAACGTTCATAGGCTCTTTTGTTATAATAACTGTATAATTAACGAATTCAGAATATGAAACGAAAATATAATATTAAATGTATTTTATAAAATCGTAATTGGTATTGGATCCAGAAACATATTTTTTAAAATTATGCCTGTATTTAAAATGTACATTTGTGTAGGTGTGTATTAAGCATACAATATTCAGTTTCTATTTTTTTTTATATTACGTAGCATAAGATCAGTGGAAAAACAACAGAACCATTTTTTTTTACTGGGCACACGATGAATTTTTAAAAAAGTAAAGTACTTCAAAAGCTCAAACATTCAAGCCAAGATTTATACGTACGATTAAAGGTGTTGATACACGTCCTAACCACATACTATCTCTTTTTAATTAGTTTCATAGGAGTGAAGTACCTCCTTAATGTGATGAACGCTGAAGGAATTTAGTGATGAGAAGCAGGAATTGAGAAAAAATGTTATTTTAGCAAAAACAAAATATAGGAGGTTTTGTGGCCATTATTATGAATACTATTTAAAATTACTCTTAGAGTAGAATAATATCTGCTATCGATCGTCTACAAAAATATTTCTACAAAATACTGTATAACCCCCCCCCCCCTCCACCCCCCAAAGATATTATTAGATATTCTAGCGTAGGAATGATTTTAATTTTATTTATGTCGCAAAAATATTAGAAACTGTATTAACGTTCGCGTTAAGTAATAGTAATTTAAATTATGTTATAAAATTACTAAACGTATGTATTAAAAATATTAGCAGCATTTTTGGAGCATATTTGAAAAATAGCGTAATGATACAAAGTTGAACTGAATATTTATTCGTTTTTATTACAGCTTACTCATGAGTATTTAATCTATCTATGAAAATACTAGTAATTATACACTTAAGAGTATATTCAAACTACAACAGTAAATAGGTATTGCTATAATTTACTATAATAATTCGTATTAGCAGATGTAAAAAGTATAATTGAAATGTAAAAAGAAAATTAAATGATCAAACACACTTCCATATTACATGAGTAAAGATAATTGTACCATAAAAATTTATAAGCAAATCTTAATTACATCATGGTGTTGGGTGGTCCGAGATCATATGGTTGTTATTAATTATGGCCGGGTGTCATATTTGTTGGTTCCAAATAAAGGGCACGCATATGCGACACAAAGAACGTTTGATAAGTTCTATTATTAAATTATGATTAATACTTTTTAAGTTCATGTAATAAAACTCATAATTATGTTTATATTTTGTACCCTTTTGCTTTAAACGACTGTTGTTTTGAATTTAGTTGATGTAGTGCCAAAAGTTTTCAGTGCCTTTGATAATTAATAATTAATATTAAGGTTTCATTATTTATTGACCTATAGTAGAAGCATTTTCGCCTTATTCGCGTTTTTACGGGTCGTGGACGAAAACATTTTGACTAAATACCTAATAATAAGTATATCTTTCCTTTCCAGATTTTAAGTAAATTCTGTAAAAGTATAAGTAGGTAACAAGCATAGTAGGCAATGGGGGTTTTAATTTTTTATATTAGATTCCTAAGTTTTATTTTATTATGTAAGCAAAACCTTGGCTTACAGGCTAAGCTCCAATTTTTATAACAAAATAAAAGAAAACTCACTTTACACGGGTTTGCATTTGCCGTGTCGCGTCGCTTTTATAACTTATTCTACCATTGCATTAGCATTAGCGCAAGGACAGAGAAACTTCATTTGCTCTCACATACCTAATATCAGCTAATATAACCTCTGTAACTGAGAATATCTGTTGAAGAACTTTTGTTAGAATACGAAAATTTTGCTCAAAAGTTTGTAAAACTACTTACAGAAACATTTTAATGTTATAACTAAAATTACTATCAATTTAACTGGTAATTAAACATCACTAGGCTATTATACTCATGTTGACGTTTATTTCCTTTGGGTATACATAGATTACTCAAAAACAAAGATAAAAACTTATTATACACATACCTAATAATTAAGACATTCTGTTACAATCTAGTTTTTGTTTATAATTGTTTTACATAAGGAAGCGTCCCCGGAAGGAGGCCTGAGGTTCCAACACAGAATTTAAATAGATATTCTGAATATCGACACACGCGCTACCTATTTAGAAGGTACAAATATAACTTGGAATAATTCAAATAAACAAAAATAAACTAATAAATTGTGTAGAGAGAGAAAAACAACGAAAACTAAATATACTTAATCTAATTAATAAATCAATACATATAAATAAAATGGAATTGTCTGTTTGTAATGTCAAAATGTGATGGATGTATATTATATCGCGCTGTAGGCCCGAGCGGCCAGTCAATAAGCGAGCTTCGACTAGACGGTTGTTTGTGTTACCTTACCTACTTACGTACATCTACTTCACGAAACCACAAACACAACTAAATGCATATGAATATAGTATAAAAAAGTATTACAGCCTGTACATATCCCACTGCTGGGCATAGGCCTCTTCTCCTATAAGGGAGAAGGTATATATAGTATAGCTACACGGAACTTATACGAAATCATCATTTTTAAAATTTTCGTCTGTCTGTTTGTTCCAGGTACCGGTACGGTGGCTTTCACTGGAAGATTGCTGATGTCATAAGTAGTCATAGGCTACTTTTTTTTTGAGATGGAATTTTTTTGGGATGGGCTGCAGCTAATGATAAATAAATATATAATACCTTGTGATAAAATGGGTAATTGTAATAATAATTAAGCTTCGAAAGTTAAGAGGATTCAACATTTATCAGCGTGCGGTCATACAACAATCATGCATTGTCATTTACAATTGGCGCCGACCGCATTGTGGGATGATACATTAAAGTATTAACAGACGACTGAACTTGGTAACTAAACCACGGACCTGATCTGATGTCAAACCGTATCCGGTCATATTGATAGAAGACTGTAGATTGTAGCTTAAACTGCAACAGCCTGTAAATGTCCACTGCTGGGCAATATTTCTATTATGTAGAAAAGTAGCATGAGGCTTTTCCAAAGTTGTTATCCGAGGATTTGCGTACATACAGATTTTTAGTGTACCTTTCTTCTAAAGACAGGCAACGAAAACGTAACATCTCTGAAATCATGTTGCAGATGTCCATGGACGACAGTGACCGCTTAACATCTATTAAATATAAAAAAATATTCAGTTAGCAAGTATAAGGATAGGAACTTAATCAACCAGGACTCTGCTTCTGTATGTCAAGTCGAAGCGCAGGTAATGTTACTTGGGAAATAACTCATTACACGATTGAATTCAATAATGTCATACAAAATTGGGGCCCAAGCTTATCACAAGAACTTTAAAAATTTTAAATACTTGAAAATTTAAAGTGCTAGTCCAGATTCTCGATCGTAGGTTGAATATAATTCACTGTGCTATTTTGGGATTATGTAATTCGATATGATTTTTACCCAAACCCATTCGAACTATCGGATCGGACTACCAGTCATTAATAAAGATCAAAATATTATGAAGTTGGCTTAAAAGCGGAAGCTCGCATTACATCTCTTCTCTATATATACATATAAAAATAAATTGATGTTCGTTTGTCTTGCTAAAGTTCAAGAATGGCATAACCGATTTGGCTAATTTTGGTCTTTAAATATTATTTTGTTGCAGTGAATTTTTTGTCTTTTGTCATTTTATAAATAAAATCCGTCCGATCTTTGGTTTATTTTGTAACCATAGGCTAGGAAGTTAACTGGGTCATAAAGTTTAATTAAATTTAGAAATAAATATGAACCAATCAAGGATTGTAGGGAATTAATTCCATTCTTATTTTTATAAGACTATTTTACTTGTATTTCGTGTGCTTATATCATTACATACATAGACGTATACATACTTATATTTTTATTCGTGTTTTATACACATAATAAGTTAGATTCGGCCATTATTTATCACCGTACTAACCGCCAGACCATACCACGTCTGAATACATGAAATATTTATGAATAAAATAAAAGTATCATGTATAAAAAGTATTAATAGTTAAAACAACATCAATACAATTGGACGGTGGTCGGGCGGTCGCCTCGGCGTCGCTTACATTGCGGCCACACTGCCCACGAATAAAAACATACCCGACGGGTAAATCAGTCAATACCAATACTTTAATTAAGGATTCTTTGTTACATCTATTGGATGTATAATTTAAATTGGTATTAACCAATGGGCTCATTGTTAAAGTATGTAACTATCAAAATATGTTTAATTATAATGAAATACCTCATTGTTAAAATATACAGAAACTATCAATTTTTTTTACATAAGGATTTTTTTGGATGAAATCAATTCCGTTTTTACCGAAATTAAACGCTTAATTTAAAATTTAACTAAGAATAAAAACTTATTATCTACACTTTAGTGTGTGTTTTCAAAAACAACAATTTTTCCACATGTTAGAGACAAGAGTCAAATAACGTGCCAATTCCATAAAAATCCATCTCATTTTAAGCAAATCAAAAACTCCTAAAAACAAAACTAAATTAATAATATTTATTTATTATATTTTATGTGTAAATGTAACCTAATAACGTCTGCTAATTAAGCAAAAAGAGTCAAACAGGACAGATTAAATATATCGCTCCGTGTATCCGGAGATCGTGTGTGGCTCTTCACGGCTTATTAGCACGAGAAATTGCTACTTTGAAAACGGACCAGAGTGTTTGATGGTTATTTAGATCTTGCTTTTTTTAAGAGTTTAGTTTTAATTTTTTTTTTTCGATGTCGATATTAAGGGAACGGTCGAGCGAAAAATGTGTTTAAATAAATTAATAATCTATTTTTTTATCTACTATATTGCTCTATTATACATTAGTGAACAACTGGACATAAATATATTAGGTATGTCTCACTATTTATTTCAAGATATACAGAATTCTTTACGTCTTTTCTTTCATTGCTAAACGAAATTGATCTTTAAAACAAATGTAGCAGCGGAAATTTTGAAATTGTTTACCCGGACCTGAATTGCAATCATCGTATCCGTTGTACTACTATAAAGCTAACTCAGATCCATAGATTGAATACGTGAATGATGTTAATCAATACCTACATGAATTGTAATTAATACATATATAAGTATGACTCATGCTTAATTTTCTACCTACAGGTATCAGATAGAGTACCTAAATGTGACGATTCGTTATTAAAAACGTTTAACGTAAGAAGATAAATATTTTGCACGAGTCCAGCATTTCCAATGTCAATTATCAATTTCGTCTTCTAAAAAGGGCAGTCAACTGAGCAAAAGCCATGAAATAAATTTCACTTTATTCAGCCATCGCTTCCTGTGGCTGCCGACTGGTAGCTTCCGGCATCGATCGGATACAGCTATTGACCCCTCTTAGCTGTTATGATATCATTTTGCTTTTTATTCCTTTGTATTTTTAACACCCTATTATTTAAGACATAAGGCGTAAAGTCGCTCGGCAAATTTTAACGCTTGACATCTGGTCATTTTTGCGACGTCGTAAAGTCCAGTTTGATTTCGTCGCAAACTTGTTGGGAATCTTTTCAGCTAGGTCGCTTCTTATATGTTCGTTTGTAAAAACCTCAACAGTTTTTTATTAAATTAAATAAAATGATATTGATTTAATAGTTATAATATTAAATATTGAAATAAAGAATGAGATATATTTTCACAATAAACTATTGTTGAAGAACTATATCTCTGAACAAAATGAAAATATAAATTACATGCATAGCACGGTAAATGGAACACAATGATATCGATAAAGTGCTTCTATTATTACTTTCATTATATTCTACAACGAGATCAAAAGCGAATCATAAATAAAACGGTAATTAAAGTTCCACCTTTAGAACCTCTCTTTTTATGAGACTTAAACATTTGCATATAAAAATTACTTGATTTAACCTACAAATTAACGTGATTGAATGACTATATGAGTTGAATGTTAATGGCATGACAATAACGGGGAAGAGGAACGAGTCAACATGACATGACACATTTGTCACGATTGTCCGTCACGTTCGATGTATGACAATACTTGCTTTGTTGAAAAATCAGGGTATTAATGTTGAATATACAATTCGTGCATACCACAAATAGTCTGCGTACTAACAAATATTTATACATTCTTTGAAAACAATTTCTGTTTATTTCATGAAAAGGAAGTGCTAAGTGCCAATTGCCTATACTTATTATCTGCTAAATCAATAATCAGCACCATTTTCTTAAATTAATTATTGTTTTGGCCTCAATTAAAAACTGCTTCATGCCAGTTATTCCTACTAAGCCTTCTTGTTCCAAATACTTTTAATATTGTAAAATTATATCTCGAAAAAATAGGAATATGTATAAACGAAAAATAAGAACGTAATTTGTCGCTATTCATTTTTAGCAAAAATATCTTGAGCTCGTAATTAAGTACGGAGTAATAATGTATTATTAAATTCACATCATTTATGATCATAAAGGCTGAGAGCCTAACCTAGATATTATAACCTGGGGCCCTTCGCTTCGCAATAATGTCGTCATTAAGCCTATTCTTTTCATTATTTCTTTTGTATTCTTCTATCTAATCGTTTTGTCTATTTATACGTAGCTATACTTTGTTCTGTCTCCTATAAGTTTTTAATGACACTTTTTTAATTATTTCGATTGTAACGTGAAAGTTATATAATTTTCAACATGCATACGCAAATTCTGTTAGCCATAGGATATCTTTGCTCACCTTAATATTACCAACTCTGATCTTTTTTTTTACCCATGACGGAACGGAGCCGGTATATGCGTTTAGGGTGAGAGATGTTTGTGTGTTTGTGTGTTTGTGTGTTTGTGTGTGCAAAGCAATGTTCCCTTCTATCTTCTAAACTAACGATCCGATTTTGATG
>DVXP01001291.1:0-15553 GCA_018235645.1 Junonia grisea | reverse complement strand
CGGCGTGATTCATATGTATACTCATGCCGAATTCCAGCTTTCTAGTATTAAGGACCTCGGAGCAAAGCCGCGGACAGTCAGACAAACAGACGGACATGGCGAAACTATAAGGGTTTCGTTTTTTACTTTGGAACCCTAAATAGGATAGATACTGAAAAAATCTATATTCGATATGTTAACCCGTTATTTTAACGCTTTTATTACATTAACTGCTAATATAAGTCAAGAATAAAAGACAAAATTATAGTAAATAAGTACACTTGATTACAATTAAAAGCACTCTCAATCATAAATAATTATTATTTTGCTTTCACTTTTTCTAAAATAAATAATTATTTTTTATCACGGAGCAAGCAAAACATGAAATTCTAAATAAGATGGACTCAGAATCATTTATACTGAGGAAACACAACCTCAGACCCTAAACAAATATAATGTCAGAGAAAATGTAGTCCTCGTATAGTTAGCCACAAATAGTATGATATCAAATTCATAAATATATATAAAAAAAACAACAAATTATTAAAAACTAGCGCCAGAAATTCGTTGCGTCAAACAATTTTAAGGGTTTTCATTTTTTCCCACGGAACCCTAGTCCAGTTTCTAAGTAGCCTACGTTACTCCACATAAATACAGGTATCGGCCAGTGAAAGTCAAAATCGGTTCCGGAAATTAATCGGAACAAACAGACAAACAGACACACAAATATTTTAAAAATTAATGTATCGGTAGATTAAAAAAAAATGCGAGAAACAAGAACAAACTTGATATACCTGCAACTCGACTACATCGTAATTCATTTGTTGTGGGTAGTATAAAATTTTACAACGGTTTCCTAGAACATATCAAAATTGATTCTATAGCAAAATTAAATAGTTAAAAAAATAGTTTTTTTAGTTTACTCCCTTATGATCTTGAGGTGTGATTATTCGATTCCTTCCAGGGCACGTTACGTACTCTTAAAACGGTATTTTGTAAGCACACGTCTTGAAAACGTAACGCATAGCATAGATATAGATAATAATGATATTCTTGTCTTTTTGGAGATTGCACGATCCGTTTCTATTTACAATAATTTAAAAAAGATTACCGGTTTATTTTTTATTAATTTCATAATTATTTGACAGCATGAAACGCGCCACGTAATGTGACATTTCAATTTCACAATGTCATAGAGAATACGGTTTTAAGACAATAACGTGTTTCAACATAGAAATACGTTTTGATTTGGCATAGAGAATAAGGGCCCAGGTGGCATCCATCAGTTTTACTTGGCATAAAATCATTCACACATCAAAATTTACGTATATACCTAAAGATTATCTGTTAACATTTCACATCTTAGCAAAAGAAAAAACAAGAAATAAAATATTTTGGAAATTTTTGAAACGAAAAAGGGCATTAATTTTTTTTACCAACACAATCAGGTTTTCAATTTTCCTTTACTACAAAGTACATAACTCAAAACTTAAGAAGTAAGTAATCTTTTTTCGTTTATAAACATAAAGACGGGGCTGGGAGGCTCTCATAAGCTGCTGCCGTTTAATCCCCGCCTACCCTTTAACCAATACGTGACCACTTGTACACTGCCACGAGATTATCGAAATTCGGATACGGTATCATTTACTCGTAAAAGTAATTCTTTAGTTATTGGAATAATTGGATAATTATACTGATACGTTGGTCGAAATAAGAATAGACCGAAGTATGATACAGTGTCAAATATAACGATAATAAACTTTTGAAACTAGGTATAGAATAAATGTTAGTAGGTATATTGTTAAAATTTTGACTTTATGCAAGTGTTGTAATGTTTGATTGACTTTCATGTTAGAGTGCATTTAGACTAAGCGAATGTCAAGCGAGCGAACATTCTAAGAATGTTTTTGTATCAGACACAACAACGAAAGAAGGCTCCATGTGGATTTACACTAAAATAATTGAATGGGCTAGAACGAGCATTTGCTAGTGTGCGTTCTTATACAATTGTTCGATCGGTTTTCACGCTTTGCTTCTATTATATAACAAGTAATTCAAATTAGTTGTATAGGTTTTTAAACAATTCGTTATTATTACTCCATCATCAAAACCATTTTAATCACAAATACCACATCCAAACTTCCCGCTCCGTCCACCCCAGCTTGTGTCGTGTCGCCCGCAATCGGCTCAGCCAGCCAGCGGAAAATTATATTTGACGTGCGCTGTCCGCGGGCAAATTAACAGCTTAAGACAAAATACCCGTGTCGGTGCGGGATCATCGCTCCTACTGCGGGACGAATTTGACAGGTGCTTTTTGTTTATTTTAGATCTTTTAAATATAAATTTTGTTTTCAGGTTTGAAACATCATGCACAGCTATTGGTATATGATACGTTTAGATGTGTTAACAGTAGGTTGAATAGTAGGTCCGGCAAATTAACAGTTTAAGACAAAATACCCGTGTCGTCCCGGAATCAATGCACCGTGGTATGGGATGAATTTCACGGGTGAATTTTCTGATAATTTTTTATTATAGAATGGTTGTTTTACTAATTTATTTATTATTAAAAATAGTTAGCTGTATCTATATCTCTAGTATATTTGACGTGCGCTGTCCGCGGGCAAATTGACAGCTTAAGACAAAATACCCGTGTCGGTACGGGATCATTGCTCGCAACTGCGGGACGAATTTGACAGGTACTTTTTTTTAATTTTAAATATTTTTGTTATATAATGTTTAAGGTTCGAAATATCATGCATGGTTATTGTTATTTTAGTTTTTTTTTATAATATATATTTTAAGGTTTTACTGTTTGAAATATTATAGGTCCGGCAAATTAGCTTAAGATAAGATTTAGCTTAAGACAAAATACGGGTACCGTTGTGGGATCATCACTGTCTGCTATAATTAGAATTTGACAGGTGACTTTCGCGCTGGGTTTAAATGTTAATGTGTTACTTGAATAGTGATTCCATTAACTTAACACCAAACATTTACTAATAGGTACACTTAAATAGTGGTAGATCCTTCCGCTTGTCCAAAGTCAGACGTATTTGGGGGCTTAAGCAAGCTTAATTCTAAAATTAAATTAGAGTATTAATTCATAAAGCAAAATAAATAAGTTTGATAATAATATGAAGACAAAAATGTACATGATTACTAAACACATCTAGCTTCGTACGAGAAATGATAAACGTAGTTGGATATAACATATTTATATGATAACAGTCTTTTAACATAATTTAACTATAAAAAAATGTTTGATTTAAAATTCGCCCATCATATTATTTTTATGACATCACATACGCACTAGGGAAGAATACAAATGTCTCAGCCAAAATCCTTCAAGTCAGTAGGTGCCATAGGCAATCGAGGCATACACCTACAATTGAAAATAATATCTCCATTTCTGGCGCACCCGGGTAAAATAACCAAAAAATAGACACTTCCAAAAAACCTAAATTAATAAAAATACTTTCCTATATATAAAAGTCCATCAAAAAACTACAACATTTCTGTCAGTACAGTCTGCAGCGCGGTCTCCAGGGGAAATAAAAAGTGACGCTAAAACGTTCTCGTTCAGTGAAAATCATATTCTGTTAAACTCGTTACGCGCCCACGCCTTGTCGCGCTGACCTAGCATTCGTTGGGATAATGTGGATTGGGAAAAGTTTAGCTTAATATTTTGTTATTTGAGAAATAAATATTTATTTATATGGGTATTTTTTTTCTTCTAAGTTAGTCTGTAGAGGCATAGTCTGATCAATAAACGAGAACTGATGAAAATATGTTAGGATTAGTAAAATAAATTAGCGCTGACATCGACTGAAATACTATTAAAAAATCAAACTTAAAACTTAACTTTCAAAAGTTCTTTTGGAAAATTAGAGTTTCTTATTTTAATCAAACAAATTATGCATATAGTACAAGAATTGTTAAACACTGATTTTTCATTCATTTAAATCAGATTGTAAGATCATTATAAAAGATTTGCTTTTATAACTTAAACTAAGTATAAAATGGTGCCCCGTACCACAAAATTGTGGAATGAGTTGCCGCATTCGGTATTTCCGGACAGACCTGCAGATCTTCAAAAAAGGAGCGTATACGCATTTAAAAGGCCGGCAACGCATTTTGTGCGCCCCTGGTGTTGCAAACGTCCATGGGCGGCAGTATTTACTTACCATCAGGTGATCTGTCAGCTCGTTTGCCACCTACCCTATGTAAAAATAAATAAATAAATAATAAAATAAAGTGGTAGCAGTAAATATACTCCTTCGTAGACATTTGGTTTGGTTAGTTTATGAGTCCACAAAGGTTAAAAAAAATGTGCATACGCTCCGAAATGTATACAGTGTAAATATTGACACTCAACATATGTAGACAGATTATTAATTAATACAAGTAAAGTATCCGAAGTGTCCTAAAATAAATAATTATTAACCAAAGCCATTCCACACTAAGCCTAACACGGCAGTTCGCTGTGAAAGCAATACTGTATTGGGTTTTTAGCGGACTCGTCCGATGGCGGGAAATATTGGCTCGAACCTTTTTACAGAGTGCGGATTGATTTTCTGATTGAACTCATCTCTCGTATATTTAAGATAATAAGGGTCACTTTAAATCTTATTAAGGGCGATATGTAGTTTTTGATCGCAAAGTGTGTTAATGTAGAGCTTTTTTAGATTGATATATCTCTGTTTTACTGTTTTAAGAAAGGGGATAGGATCGTATGTAGGTACGTAAAGAATAAACTCAAAAACTACTGATAATATTTCAAATATTCGTACAACATTTGAACATTATAATTTCTGATTAATATTTTAAGTACGTACGTACACATAATTCTCACATAATCTTTTCTTAATTATTCTTTGTCTAGTCCATATGAATCCAGAGCAGATTCTTCGTTTGTCATAAATTATAAACTGTATACAATCCGTTCTATTGCAATGACTTATCTGATATACGTCATTGCAATAGAACTAATTGATTAATTAATAGAAAATTAAATATCTACATAATTTCTTCATAAAAAGTGAGCTATCTAATGAAACTGTATCAAAGACCGTGAAACTGTATCAAGACACATCAACTCATTTACCAGTACCTAACTTAAATAATAAAATGTGCAACACGTAACTTTACTCTAAATATAAAGACTATCTTAATTAAATAATCTCACAATATTGTATTAACAATAACACATTATAAAAGTTTTCAAGTTGACCAAACAATTTTGGCACTACCTTAAATAAAATAATTTCCTTACAACATCCAAGATCATATGCATTCGAAACAGCTTTCTTAAACAACACACATAATTAACAATAGTACCAAAAACCTAACACAATCAAGAAATATTGCAGTACAATGTTCTCACAGGAAAAATATCGACAATGGGCGATCGCGGCGCAGCGGGTAGTCTGAAATTAATGGAAAAACAATTGACAACTCGAAAAATCAACAGCCCGATATCTTTCAAAGTATTTCTTTATTGTTTTGACCGGTTATTATGTCAAGTGACCTATCGTGGCACAGCCAACGCATTTGACAACTTTATTCTCAAACTTTTGATAACAAAAAACACCCTTATGTCTTTGGAAATAAGGTCGATTGTACTTGGGTTTGACGGTAAAAGGTTTTGGGGTAGGGATGTAAGTGGTTATCGAAAACATAATTGATTTATAAAGTGTAGTGAAGTACTCGGCTATGAGAGGCGGTCGGTTGCTTTTTGAAAATAATACCTTGGTGCCGATTTTTTTTTCTCTCTATATTGCGGCTTTTGTTTTGTATATTTGACATCTGTAGGTATATTTTTCGGAAGAATATGTCTTTCGAAATTTCTTTATGTATCGAATGAATACGTTTAATTTTGTCGTTTGTAAAGTTTATTTTCAAAAATGCCGTTTGAAATCCTTTTTTTTAATTTTCTTTATACGGAATAAAAAATACTTTTTTTCATATTTTTGTCTTTCTTCTTTACATACCGATCTATCTTAAAAACGATAAAATATTATTTTCAATCGCATACAAAACACGTTCTCTCCAAGAATGTATCATGTAATCTCTACCTATTTATTATTATTAGTACAAATATTCTTTTAATCTTTAAAATTGATACCTATGTTTTTTATAAAAAATATATAGCGCTATAACAAATCAAACAAAACATTAAAACAACAGTTCCAGAAAAACAACTAATTTCTTTCTCTTATAGCCAAAATAAAGTAAAAAAACCAAACGTCGATACGCCATAATGCGGGCGCCATATTATATTAGACGCAATTTTTCCGAGGTGATTTGCGCTATCTCCCGCGGCCGTGCTGTGACCGACATATTCTTAACCGCGATCTTTGGCCCGCACTGAGGATGTGTGGACCCTACCTTATATCCATAAAGCATATTAAAATGTTAAAATAATTGTATCTAACTATTTGGTAATGCGAAAATACCTGTCTGTTTAGTACGTCAGGCAAAATCCGCTGAACCAAAGGAGATGTTTCATCAGAAATAGCAAGTTATAAAAAAAAAACGAATTCATTTTTTGTTTTTTTTTTCAAAATAATTTTCAATTTAAGAAAAACTAAAATATTAATGACAGCTGTCATAGTAACATATCACTACAGGCAATTTACCTTTGTCATCCGCCATTTATATTCTGTATTAATCTTTCATTAAATTAACTTTAATTGGCACATCAACTCTATTTTTTCGTATTTTTTTTTAAATATGCTAGGCAATTAATAGTTCAATATATAATAAGGAAATATAGTGTACTAAGACTGGGATCCGCTCCCATATATTTCTGAAACATCTTTTTTCAAGGAATGTTGGTATACAGATGCCTCCTCTTCCTCGGTGTAGGTGATCGTGTGAACGCTGGTGGAATCACATGAGTGGAGCAACTGGCAAAAGCTGGTCTATAGAATAAATTGGCACAAAATATACAAATAAAAATCGCAAACTTATAATTACTCATCGAGAAATAAAATAGTCGTAATAAAGAAAACCCGTGAAATCTTACGTAATATAGCTGCTTTGCTTTCGATGAGTCGACAGCAGAAGCCTTCCCTCGTTATGATAGTGGATGTAGATTGGGTTTTCTTTCTTCCTTTCCCTTACTTCCTAACTCTTTCTTGTTATGTAAGTTGACAATGTATTCGTATCTTTAAAAATACCTCCATTGCTGACAATGCTTAATGTTCCTTCTCTATTTCATGAAAAAAATTATTCAGAAAGAATAACAACTCCACAGAACTCTTGTCCAAATAAACTTGAATATATTTTTACGATTCTCTCACCATTTTGCGATCCGATGAGTTAGTGTCTGCGAGCGCGGGCGACGTATGCTGCTCTATATTCAAATTGGTACCGTGGAACGACCGCCGCCATTTTGTCATCTTCACGTGGCGACGAAATGGCGGACGGTAATCGGCTTATTTAAAATATTGCCTTTATAAGACCGGAAGTTATTATTTTTACATGTTTTCTTAGATACTTGCATTAAAACATTTAGTAATCTACCTAAATGTTGCTGTGTTTTTATTATAGGTTTTAAATCGCGTGGAAAGATGGACGTTGTAAATTTTTCGAAATGTCGGTATGATGAAAATAATTATTAAATATAGTCAAACTTATTGAAATAAATAGTTTTATTGGAATTATATCTGTTAGTTAAAATATTATTTTAAAGACATGAAATCGTATGTTGCATTAAAGGTTCGTATAAAATATACAGCTCATAATAATTATCATGTTGAATCCTAAGGCTGACAAAATGTATTAAAAAAAAGATGATTAATTAGCCTAATTCTTACAATTTACTTGCCGTAAACATTATGAACGAACTTATCCCATTACGATATATGCCAATATTCATAATTACAGCTATACCACTTTCACAACTTACAACCACCACATCCAATTACAAAAACAACAAACAACAAAACAATTAACAACATAAGTCCTTTCACAACACATTGCAACACCAACAACAAATAACCTTTCAACAATAGCCCGACGACAATGGCCGGCGCAACTAGTTATCTATTTAAACCTGGATTAGCACTCGATAACCCGTGATTAATAGCCCCGCTACTGGAAGGTAGGGTTGGAAGAATAAAGTTACGTAAAATATAGTTATATTTTATTAAGGGGAATAATGAACTTCTAAACGCTTTTCAACTAGAATTAATTTACTTTCTTGTTTAGTACATAACAAATTAAACTACTTACTTCTGTAGAATGCTGTACTTTTTCAGCTATTTTGATTTAATAAATTAAAGTGGCGAATTAACCTATTTTGCGCCCCTAGGCACTGACACAAGAAACACCTCATGAGTTAAAAAAAAGAAAGCTCATCACCCTCTTTTCCCTGTTATGAATATACCATTTTAGTACCAAAAAAAAAGCCTTTCCCTAGCGCCCCCTTCTGCACTTGCGTCCCTAAGCACGTGCCTACTTTGCCTTAAGGATAATCCGCCACTGACTACTACTACTACTACTGTTTAAGCTATTGTGTTTATGTTGGTAATAATTGAGTTTCTTTTCAGAGACTAGATAATGCTGGACATCCAAAAAAGTGAGGATTTGTGCGGATGATTTATTGCGGACGCCCGTCGCTCTTTGAATGTATTCGATTTTAATTAGAACATCATTAAAACTGTTGATACTTGTAACCTTTCTCTACGTAAATAAATAATTGAGTTAAATTAAAGTTGTTGAACTGCGAACGGTACGAAGGAGCGGACGTATTCAGTTCGAAGCGCGGAAGGTTGCGGGTGCGGGGAACAGATAGTGCTGGACGTCCGCAAAAGTGAGGATTTGCGCGGATTATTTATTGCGGAGTGCGGACGTCCGTCGCGCTTCGGATTTATTCGATTTTAATTAGCTTATCAGCAAAGCTTCTTATGATTTTTCGGGTTTTTATAATATTCTTTATTAATATAATTAATTACCTACTTAATTCGTAAAAACTTATCTTTCGTTATCATGATCTGGGTGTCTATATTCTCTACATATCTGTGAATTTTGACAGAAGAATTTAACTAAATATTTTTTCTCACTTTTAGTTAAGTGAATGTTAAGTAAAAGTGAGTGAATGTTGCCCCTAACGTCATTTAGCTTTATATTGAAATATATAACATGTTTCTATTTATTATGTTCAAGATAGAACTAAACTAATCAAAAAAATTAAAGGATCAAATAAAATGTCGCAAATTTTATCGTTTTTTCAGATAGGTGTATTTTTGTTAAAAATGGACGTATCTGTATCATACTAAAGTAGCTCGTTTTTTTGTCACTTTTTCAAAACCACTTTAAGAATAGAATAAATTTATTTTTCAAAATAGAGACAGGCGCCTTTTTCTTATAGTAAATTTGTTTAAGTTTGTAAAAAATTCTATCGATCCAAACTGCAGCCTTTGGTTTCTGAAATATCGTTAATCAAAGACAAACATATCCATTTGTATTCAAAGTCTGAGAGCTCTCCGAGGAGTTGTCGTATCAAATTCATCAAGGCATGAAACTGAAGCTGAATAAACAGCTTACTTAGTCCAAATAGTGGTTTAGTAAAATAAATAACTTTCCAGGTAATTGGAGCAAAATGAAAAATCAATTAAATTAACAAATTTTTTTCTTCACACTTTTCACCAGAATTGCGTAAGTAAATGCTTACAAATTTTATTGGTTTAGAAATCTGAAAACTAGAGACTTCAAACTTTAGAAAG
This sequence comes from Junonia grisea, assembly GCA_018235645.1. Taxonomy (NCBI): domain Eukaryota; kingdom Metazoa; phylum Arthropoda; class Insecta; order Lepidoptera; family Nymphalidae; genus Junonia; species Junonia grisea. The sequence goes on along the minus strand of DVXP01001291.1, from coordinate 5,843 downwards.
CTATTTTCATGACTCCAATACAATCATTTTTAACAAAAATACACCTATCTGAAAAAAACGCTAAAAATAGCGATAATTTTTTTGACTAGTTTATATAGAATTAGACTAGAACTAAAACTAAGCTCAGTTTGAGACGTTCTTCTTTTAAATAATCATGTCAAAATTAACATAACCATTTTCATCTATTCATATACGTACATAATATACCTAATAACAATATCTTACTATATTATAATCATCATGGGATCAAACTGTCTGTCGTTGTGTTTAAATCCTATGTATATTCAGGGCGTCCTCATGCTTAGTAATCCCAGATTGAATTAAGTTCAGCAGATCATACTCGCATATGTATGGAGGGTTATACAGGTTGATCTTATTCCTGTATTTATTTATTTATTTGGGAAACAAATTATTGAAAAAACGCTGTAATATAAAACATAAATAAAAACAGCATCATTATCAAATACAAATACATAAAAGGTAAGGATTTATCACATTAGTATGGCCGATCTAATATTTAAATTTATAATTTAAAACAAAAAAATATCATGAGATCGGAACTCTTTGAATGATTTTATCTGTATCATACTAAAGTAATAGACCTCAGCTCTGGTTAGCAGGAATCTAACACCTAATCACAAAGTAGTGAAACCAAACTTTTGAATGTGAATGATCATCAAACAATCACAAAATTAAGCTTAATGCGTCACAGAAAATCACCTACAAACGTTGGTTGGTGGATTTCTATGCGACTAAAAACTTTGCTTCATAATTCTTATAATTTTCCAAACAGTTCAAATATTATGGCGAAACATTTTAGAAATCATTCATATAATTAATATGCATATGATCACCGTTTTGGCTATCGCGACTATTTTCTGCAAAAATCACAAATTTCGATGCGTCCTCACATAATGTTAAATAACAATTCCCTTTAAACCTACTTCTTTTTGTTATCCACTTTGTTAAGTATATTATATTAAACATTTTATATGGTAATCTTTGTGGCCAGTCTTCGTGAAATTAAAAAAAAAACTGTACAAATGTAATCTGTATATGCTGTTGATTAGAAATAAATAAATAAAAAAAAAAAATAAAAAATAAAAATAGATATAAAAAGGTGTAGAAAAAATATGTACCTACGAGTATTTAGGTATCCAAAGGATTATTAAGTGCAAATCCTGCTTGTAGTATTATTATTTTATAAATATATCAATTCCTTACCAAGAACACGCTGTATATTCCAAGAATATAGTCCAGTGTTCATCAAGCTGATCTTAGACGGTGGGAACCACATGTCCGCCCACACCTGACGGCTTTGCCACAACTGAATATATTGAATACAATATCAATACAGTAGAGACGAAATAGTGATGGAGAATTTCAATTAATGTTATACAGAGTGTTAAATTTGTACGTTCTCTTGTAGGTGTATGCTCTTATATAATAACTCTTCTTATTAAATGCCAGCCAGAATTTTTAAGTAAATAAAATATACGGAACTTCTCCAATGGTTTTTCTTTATAATACATAATAATAAATACTTTTAATTTAGAATATATATTTTAATAGTGTGATATGCTTTATTATTGAGACTATTACTTTATCACTACACGGCTGACCAAAAATATATACGGCACCGAGTCGTTCTAAATTATTTGTCATTTTTAACGCAATATGTATGCATTGGATATTCTGTAGCAAGTTTTTAACAAGTCAAATTTGACAGACCGAATTAGCGGAATGATTAAATTCACTTGAGTTAGTTCGGAATCTATTGTTGGTCGGAATAGCCCAACTGATGTAGTGGTGCTGAATGTGCCACTAACGCCGGTGGTCATGAGTTTGATTCCCGCTTGGGGTGGATGTGTGTATGTGTACAAACATTTGTTCCTAGGTCTAAGTGTTTGTCCGTATGCATAAAATCAGCCTATAATAGAGCAGACCCTTGTAAAGTTTGGGAAAATTGCTAGGAAAAAGAAAATTTACTTAATAATTAAGCAGTTTTAGAGAGTTTGATATAAATTAATTAATATAATGAACATCCAAAATAAGCGTTTCTTCATTAATATTCTAACTAAACTATATTTCACCATCATCTGCTTTTACTTATACAAAAAAACTTCTCTACAACAATAAAAGAAAGCCATAAAACTAAAAAAACCAAACTCTAAATTCAATTACGGACCACAAAATAACAATGATATAAAACTATCGTATAACACATCATGCATTTCATAACCGCTTGATGCTCTGTCCACGCGAGCAAATGTCATATCGATATTGAATTAAATCGATTCAGTGCAATATCGCATTATGATTCTATTATACGTTATGGTTTCGACAACTGGTAGATTCGAGTTATTAGAATTTAAAATAATAATAAAGTAAAAAAAAATGTTTTTCTTTTATTGTTACCATTACAGTTTAAACTATTACGTTGTGTTTTTTTTCCACTACCACTACGCTACGCATTGTAAAACAATTTACTTTATTTAAAAAAAATAGTTTTATTCATCTTTTAATTATAATAAAAAGTTTTAACTGACTGTTACTTAACTGCTTAAGTACAGATGACTAATCATACGACTTACATTTATATTTTTTAATTGCAGAAGCAGTACAAAAAGATAGAAGATAAATACATTGATTAGGTTTACGAATCTGTTTTTATTGAAAATCCTTCCAAAATAATCAAAAAAGTACTTTAAAAAATCGAAAAGCATCATTAAAACCCTTTGCTGGAATAAATCATATTTAAAAAATGCCTCTGTCGCTCCGTTCAAAATGGCGCTTGCCGCTAAGCGCGATCAGATCTAACAAAACATAAATTAAAATTTAGAATCACCCTTTCCAAGCACCCTCGTATTAGGAAAAATCGTCAAGCGCTTTACGCTGTATTGGACAAATCAAATAATCGAATAATTAGTTTAAGAATTTATCGTTAAAGTTTTTAGGCATTCTAAAATCTATTTGAATGTTAAATATAGAATGTTATTTTAATATATTTATGATCTATATCAATGTCAATTCTATTACAATTTAAGTGACGTTCGATTTTAAGAACAAACGCAATCAATTTAAAAAATGACGGAAATATTTTTTAAAAAATTTTAAACGTTCACATAAATCGGTGCGCTTAAAGCGCTTTCCTCGTTAAAGTTTAATAGAATTTTGCGTATCTTACTAATGGAACGGTTGCCATAATGAAATAAGGTACTTTCTGTTCAATGGCGTTTCGGGGCGATTTATTAAAAAAATTTCCTCCATTTTTACCAATACGTTCAAACCGAATCTGGTCTTTTATGGCTCATACCTTTCAGATTTTAAAATTGCTTTCGTATTCGTTTCATTTAATCGCAAAAATTTTAATAAAGTTGTCATTTTTATAGAAAAATATTACACACTAATATTTATAACATGCATTTAATAAATTAAATATAGAAGTTAAAACTTGTAGGTAAAGACATTATTAACATAAAATTAAACTAATATTTTTAAAACCTATGTTTTAATGTTGACTAAATTTGTATACGATTAAAATATACAATGTTAAAAAGAAAACTAGAGTTTTAAGAAAGTTTATTAAAGAATTCAAGAAAAAAAAGTATTTTTTTCAGAAGTATTTTATAAGAAAAATCTAACAGCACGTACAGCCTCGAATAATACCAAATTTTATGACCACCGAAGCAATTATGCTGCGAACAAGTCAAAAAATTATCTTAATCTACCTCCATATACCAACTGTCAAGTCCTTAGAAAAAAAGATGAGAAAAAATCCGTTTTATCTGAAATCTTTCTACTCCCGACCAGGGGAGGCAGATATTTAGCATAATGAGTGAATCTCTAACCAACGTTTAGGGTGAAGGGGATGGATGTATATAAAATTTTGAGGGTGTGAAAGGGATGGATGTAGATTTAGAGAGAACAATATCGCAATCTTGTTTCTGGGCCATTTCCCTTAATTAGTAGTAAAGGACAGGAGGCGATTTATTTGCCGCGTTATGTTTGAGATAGTCAGTCAAATGTTCTGGTTTTAGACAATGAAGGGTTGGGTACGTTTGTGCTGAATAATTTAACACGTTCCACAAACGGAACTGATGATAACTATCGAGATTACATTGGACTAACGTATGGAAAAAACAATAACAAAACCATAAAAAGTTGTTCTAAAATATCAGCTTGATTTTGTATGAGTTTAAATGGAAGAATAGAATAAAATTCTGCAACTAGATGGAACGAGAACTGTGTTGAATACCATTTTAAAATGTGATCACACCTTTATGATCCACCACGAAGAATGACGAAATGTAATGTGGAAAGTCGCATAGGTCACTTCCTTCTGCCTTGTTCTTTAAATGTACATTGATAATATAATTTAATTATAATAAATATTTTAGAACGCACATTAAGAAAATAACCTTTACATTTCCAATATCTCTGGATTCGTAATACCTAGAGACTTTAAACCAAAATCCTGTTGTAGTATAGACATCTACTAACAGATTTAACGGAATTTTACGGAAAAAAGGTTAAATACTTGTGTATGCAAAATATATGTGGATAAAAACGTGGGCAAAAGCAAGTATATAAGTAAGATACCTCTGAAAACGTAACACCTAGTTATATACTTGACGCGTTGACTTGACTTTGACTTGTAAGCGTGGTATATTCTTACGAACAGGGTATAGATCCACTAAGAAGAGAAAATATCTAAGACATATGAACACATCGAAAGGTCTAAAAAGAGGTAGAAACTAGTGTATTCCATACATTAGCGAAGCAGTGGACAACTCCAGTAAAACTATCTTGCATAAATAATAATAAAACGAATACTCTTTGTTTCGGGTTTTTGGCACGAGAAAGCGTGAATTTGTGTACGATAGTTGGTACATTAACAGCGCAGCTTCAAGATTTCAGGATGACAAATGCTTTTGCAGTTCATGATGTTAGCTTCAATTTGTGGTTCTAGCGTCTTGACTCTGTTTCGTAACATACTCGTATATTACTTCGTCACACATATTACTACTCCTACCTACTTATCCGAAGGCCAGTGCTCTGTCCGCTTTTTTTATGGGATAGGGCGGCAAACGAGCTGACAGATCACCTGATGGAAAGTAAATGCTGTGCCCATGGACATTTGCAACACCTACAAAATGCGTTGCCGGCCTTTTAGGGGGTATGGTGGGGGAATGGATGGGGAATTAATGGGGAAGGGGTGGGGAATTGGGCCTCCGGTACCCTCAGCCGGCCTATTCGTGCAAATGCATGACTCTTCCACGGTAAAAACGTAGTACTAGTAAATAAAATAATCTATATAGTTGGTTGTAAGTAAAAACACGCGGCGAAACACGACGCAAGCGTCATTTGACGCCGGTTGTCAGTGAGGCCGTGGTATCACTCCGGTCGAGCCGTCCCATTCGTGCAAATGCTTGACTCTCCCACGGTAAAATTTCAGCCACTTTTGCTATAATTGCATATTTTGCCTAAAATCTAGGAAAATTAAAATGTTATCGATACATTAGGCTCGCGCCCTTCACTGCTTGAAGACTTTTTCGCCTTCATAATTAGGAAAATAAAATTATATAGGAACAAGTGTAAATTTGAAAAATTTATTAAACCCCCGACCATACCAACCGTATTCAATACGACATGGGGACCTTAAACTCTTGGGAGATATTTTTTATAAATATCTCCCATATATATCTAATAATACACACACACACATACATAATTTTTCGAGGTACTCTCAATAAGCCCTTTTATTTGATACCCATATTGTAGAAATGCTTCAAAATAACTATTTCTCCACCTGGGATAGTCCGCCATATTGGATTTTGAAT
>DVXP01001290.1:0-15556 GCA_018235645.1 Junonia grisea | reverse complement strand
TAATCCTACTTATCCTACTAATAATATAATTGCGAAAATTTGTGAGTGTGTGTGTATGTTTGTTACTTCTTCACGCTAATTTAAATACATTAAAATTTTGGTTATTGTCGTAGGTTACTCTGAGTTGCAAATTAAGTATGCACTAATTATTGTAATAACTGTATCTTCCTTATAAGTTGGACATACCTTTTAGGTACAATTAATCTGATAATCCGCGGGTAACACCGCGGGACGCAGCTAGTTTTCTAATAAATCAAAGCTTGCCATTTCTTAAAGCTATACAAGGATTTTAGAATATAAATCATTAGGTATATACCTATTCTCTTAGTGAATTGTTGTCGTGCTTGTTTAAATCAAGTAGGAATACATTTTCATAACTTAATTTTGCTTGTACATAGTAATCAGCTTGTAGTATAAATTAATTGTGTATTTTAATTTAAGTATATAGACAATTTGAATAAACACAAAGGGCGTAAGAAACAGATGTGTTCCCGCGTGTGTAGTGCTACCACAATTTTTTTGTTCTAAGGACAATACCCTTTATATTATAAATATAATATGAAATAGTATAAAAATCCTGTACACTATGAAAGAGCCAGGTTGAAGCCTACTAACTATACCTAGACATATCATTTTACAGCTTACATCCAGACTGACTCAACCAAAAAATTAGGTAGCATGTAGGTACCTACCTACTACACTCTTATAAAAAAGCAGTACCTATTGTCATGTCAATGTTGATATTGGTTCCCATTCCTTATCTACTTCCTATTTGTACGTACTTCATTCCTTTTTAAGCTAGTAATGATATTGTGGCTTCTTTATTCAGAGACTTAACGGAGAACGTCCATTAGATACATACGTGTTGTTAAGCTTGTAGTGTATCCTGTTGTATGCTTGAGGCTATCTTAATAATCTACGAAACTCGAAGAAACGAAAACATAGAAATTATTTCGTCCCTACTTTATGTAATAATGTGGATATTTACTTAATAAAATATTAACTTTATACTCTACCATAATAGAACTTTAGAAATACTTACGGAAAAATTAAAATATTTACAGAAATACTTTATTCTAGGCCATCAACGAATCCTGTATATGACGTACATACACACTAAGGGATCGTATACATTATTCATACTTTTTTTTGTTGACGCAGGGTAAATCTTCATAGATACCCGACTCCTGGGGGGGATGTCGGGTTATGTGAGATTGCACTCACTAAAACCTTATGATCTCAAGATTCACGTGATTCTCACCTTCCATGGTCCTCATGGTGCCCCTACCGAGTGGGAGTCGCAATAGATGAATGGGCGTCGAGTGATGCAAGTCGTGACTCATCCCGCTAATCGAGTAATTACGCCCTCCTTACTCTGTGTACACATGGCGACGGTTAATACGAAGTGCATTGTTAATAGCGGTTGCTGGTTACAATTAGTTAGTAATTATTAGGTTAGGTTAGGTTACTTGGACCTTGGGCTTCTGAAGTTCAAATATGTTCAATAAATATAGATGATTCATTGGACGTGTGTTAGTTTCATTTTTTTTACTCGATTAATTGTTATTTTCTGTTTTAATACTGTCAGGAAAGTATAATAATTGTTCTATTCTGTGGTAGGGACTCTAGGTCGTTGATTAGTTATTATATTATACTTATGCTTTCCGTACGCACCCTTTCTCGCTCTCCAGGACAAATTACTCGTCTTTGTTCTAATCGTTATATTAGTTAAAATAAAAACTAAAAATCAAGTCACAAATTACTAGACGTCACAGGACGTCGTAGTTTCACATAAAACAATTCCATTCAATTAGGTACATACCTACAACTTTTTTCGGTCAATAAAGCATCGACCACAAAAAATAAATAAGGCAATTACTATTTCAAACTAGTACATATATTTTACAGGTCGCCGGTTATATAAATACATGAATTAATGATATTCCATATCGCCAAATTGTCACAGGTAGCGTCGCGTGCGCATATTTTCGCGTACGACGGTACTCGGACGCGATCAGAATCTTAGGTACGTTGCTAAACGTAAAATATACGTGAAATTAACTATGCTTCAGAAGTTCTTTTATGGGGCCGATTTCTTTTTTTTATAATAGATGTCATCATAATCAATTTTATAAAATTTAGGCTTTATAAAAGTGGACAAAGAGTTTTTCTTTTCAGCACAGTTGATAGTAAAGGAAATTTTTTTCGCGACACGAAAACACTTTATAACAATTTTTACTCCTGTGATGAAACTGTGATGAAGATGGAATAAAACCCTTACTATAAAAAAAATGGACAAAACAAACTAATTTACTTTATAAGATTTATAAATAACTAGGGTATGTATGTGTATATTTAGTCTCTGCTTTGCAATAAATTCACTCGTAAATTGTTTTTCTATATGGTTTCATATATTTTTACTTATGTCAAAATCAAAGGCGAACTTGCTCGCCTGTCTAGAATACTTTCTTCTTCGTCTGGCCTTTTCCCGTTTCTAGTCGGGGTTGGCTCTCCTTATCCGTTTTCTCCAGAGACACCTGTTCTGGGTTGTCATGGGGTCCACATTCTCCTCTTTGAGGTCTTTTCTGATGGTTGACATCCCTGTAATTCGGGGTCTGCCACGGCCCCTCGGTCCCGACTCCAGTTTTAGGACCTTTTTGGTCATGTGTTCATATGGTCGGCGCATAACGTGACCGTACCACCTCAAACGCATCTCTTTGAGCTTCTCCGGTATTGGTCTCACTTTAAAGCTGCCTCAGATATATATATTCGGTGTTTTATCTAGAAGTGTTGCGCCTGCGGCTCATCTGAGCATCCGCATTTCGTTGGCGTTTTTGAGATTGGTCAATACTCGGCACAACAAGTCATTGCTGGCCGTACTGCGGTTTTATAAACTTTGCCCTTGGTTTTTATTGGCATTTGCGAATCGCAGAGTACTCCCGTACTTTTGCCAGCCCGAGTTGGTGCGGTGCGTGATGTCAGCGTCAATTTTGCCATCGCTGGAGAGTATGCTGCCGAGATATTTAAAGTGGTCAACTGTCTTTAAAGTGGCGTTTTGGAGTGTGATATTATGGCTGAGATTAGTGTTTGAAAAATTGCAGTGCATATGTACTGTCTTTTCTCTGCTTATTCTCAAGCCAGCGGTTTCCAGAGTCGTTCTCCACTTTTCTAAGATAGTTTACAAAGCTATCGGATCTTCTTCGATTAAAACGATGTCATCTGCATACAGGATATCCCAAGGTACAGGGCGTTGTATGTCGGCTGTCAGGTAGTTCATTACTATGTTAAACAGTAATGGACTAAGTGCCGAACCCTGATGTACTCCCACCTGTACCTGAAACTCCTCACTTACTCCCGCCGGGCATCGTACACAGGTTGTTGCCCCGGCGTACATATCTTTGATCACTTCTATGTAGCACTCGGGGAGATTTTGGGAGCGTAGTGCTTGCCAGATTAGTGGTCTCGGGACTCGGTCAAATGCCTTTTCCAGGTCGATGAATACCATATGTAAGTTACTCTTTCTGGTTTTGTATGTCTCCATCAAGATCCTGATCGTATGTATTGCATCGGTAGTGGACTTTCCAGGCATGAATCCACATTGGTTTTCTGTGATGGTCGACAGTCTCCGTAGTCTTTCGTTAAGTACTCTCTCCCAGATTTTAAATGTATGCGAGATAAGTTTTACTGCCCGGTAGTTACTGCACTGCCTGATATCACCTTTGTTTTTGTAAAATGGTATTAGGTAGCTTTTTCTCCACGCGTTGGGGATACCTTCTCGGTGGATTTTATTGAATATGGCAAGTAAGAAATTTACGCCTGTATCCCCCAGGTGTTTCCACAATTCGGCTGGGAGGTCGTCTGGGCCTGTGGCCTTGTTGTTGGCCATCTTGCTTACGGCTGTTTTTACTTCCGTATACGTAATCTCCTCCCAGGGCCCTTTAGTTGGTGGTAATTCTGGCCTGGGCTTATAAGGATTCGTCTCGTTGGACAACTGTGAGTAGTATTCCTGCCATCTCTTTTTTTTGTCCTCGTTGGCAGTGAGAAGATTACCTTGACTGTCTTTGATGTATTTCGTCACTGATACGTCTTGTGTATCACGATATCTTTGCTTGGCAATCTTGAAAAGTTCTTTTTCATTGGCGTTGTTTAGTTTCGTGCATAGAGTTTCTTTGTTAGAAGCTCTTGCACGTGCCACTGCTCGCTTTGCTTCTTTTTTTGCGTACCAGTAAGCTAGCTTTTCTTCTTTTCTTTTCGTAGTGTTTTTATTTCTATTAATAAATACTTTGTGTTCATGATTTTTATCTTTGAATGGATAATTTAAAATACCAATATAATCAGTTTATAACAGAATACTGTTTAAAAATTAATAGATTAAAAACAATTTGTAAATTTCAAATTTACTTATTTATATTGACGCCATAATAACACTTTAATTTTCCTTTGATAGTAAAAACATACTTAAAACTTTTAATACATATAAATATTACAAAGAATCAGGGGAAATAATTTTACACAAATAGTATACTTACATATTTCTCCAAATACAATGATTGGTTGTCGAGAATAGCTTTGACCATCCTCATCAAATAGATGAGCAGAGCTAGGTTGTTCTGCACCACATTTACTTTTACGCCCTCTGATATAAATGTGCACATTCTCGGTAGCATCTCATGCAGCCCAGGATCACATGCCAATGATTGTAGAGCTTCCTGTTCAATGAAAAGAATAAAAATATACATAAATATTTTGATAACAGAAAATATAAAAATGTACTTTTTCTTTCATAAATACATCTACTATCAATCATACAATCACTTATACTTACAAAATTTTTACATTTTATTAACATTTTCCTTATATAAATAATGCCTAACAATACAATGTTATAGTAACAACATCCACCAAATCAACAGTGGTGAAACATGGTAGATTAAGCTCTTACTATTCTTTTAATACAAGAACAGGCCTTTCTCCAGCATTGCCACATGTAAAGATATGATTTTATCCTACATTTTTTTACAAAAAAAATTGAAATTACCGCACGGCGCCCTTCGTCACTCCCAACACATGCTTCAGTGATCTCCTTGTAATACAGCTGTTGTTCCACACTAAGCTCATGAGTCGCTAGTTGTTTTACATGAACAGACTCGGAAGCCTTCAACCGGGCTGCTTTGCCACAGACTGGTTTACCTGTGACATAATAAGAATGTTTACATTAATATTATTAAATAAAGTAGCTAGTTGTATATCATTGGTGAAGTTCTTACACCGCGTAAGTCATTTTATAGCTGTTTTGAGATTTTAATACCATATGCTAAACCACAAAAAAGCCCATCTGTTAAGAAATCAAAAACAAAAAACATTGAATAAAAACTGATATATTGAGTGTTCTATCATACTAGTTTCATACCGGCTTCAAACTAATGGACGACGTTTTTACGCTCTCCTGAAAAGTTAATATTTCTAACTTACGCAGTGTTAGAACTTAACGACGATTTGGGCTTTACGCTTTTATTATTTTTTACTTTAATTTAAAAAGATAGAGCAATTCGAAAAGCCTTTATTTGGTCCTTTGTAACATTTAAAATAAATAGGTTTTAAGAAAAGAAAATGAATAAGTTATTTACTCTGAGATATTTACTCAGCAACTAATGTCAGTTCACTTTAGTTGAGGTTTTGCCACCCCCGTGCGTGGCTCCGCTCGTGGCCTAATTATCTTAATTGGAAATTTCAGATACCTTACAACATATTTACAAGTTCGGCTGGTGTCGGCAGGACGCGACGGCGAGGCAGTTTTTACGCAAGTCAATAAATGTAACCTTTCCGACGTGGCAATCAACGCAGTTAACTTACATATACGTGAGTTAATTATTATAACGCGTTCTTATGATATTTCCTCAAGGTTTCTGCGCAAGTGATTAGTTAAATAAATAAAAATAAAAAATATATATATATTTCAATGTATGCAACATTGAAATATATATTTTTTTATATTTTTTGTCTATCTGTCTGTCTGTCTGTTTGTTCCGGCTTCGAAAACGCTAGAACGATTTTCACGAGACTTTCACTGAACTTTGTGGAAAATATTTTATTTAGTATCACCTAAATTTTAAACCTTTAATCAAAACATCGATTCTGTATTGTAGGTATTTGTGTCGAAATACAGATTTTCAGTCAATAATTGTAATTCTTAAAACGACTTCGAAGTATTGTAAGGAATTCGGAAAACAGATAAGATGAAAATTGCAGTATCCGCCATTTCTTCTCAATGGTTTTATTGAAACTCTTAAACTATAAATATTTTATATTTGTTTTTAGCTTATAGCAAGAAAACATACAATAAATCATCGTCTCCAGTGTATTATAATGAAGTCGTACGTGCCTGCTAAGTTCCAGTTCTACAAAAGCCGACTGCCGCTATACTATTGTCAGGGCGTAGTCTTCGTACTACTGCTGAACACGATAAATAGATATGAAATACACGAATTTTTCATTCACTCAAAATTAAATATGCCTATAAGCTTCAGTTTCGAATTCTATCATCCACCAGCATTATAAACACAAGCAAATATACAAACTGACACGAAAATTGTTTTATTATACCCTATTTTATTACTTTGTGTCTTTTTTTTAATTTTGTTATGATTGTATTTCTGTTTAATTAGTCTATTTAGTTCTCATTTTTAATACATAAAAATTAAAAACAACAGTTTTTATAAACGCAAAAAAAATCTAAAATCAAGAAATAAGAGAACACATATCTTTGTATATATAAGTTTAACGTCCTACTGAGAAGCAAGACTTTAAACACCTATGTATGTAATATAACCTACATATGTGATACCCCTAAATTAGTTACCATTTTTCGAATTATCGCGGAATAGGTGCCATTACCTCATGCAAAGAAATCTTTTAACTCTTGTTATGTTAACGTTACACAGTTGACGTGCAAATACTTGTGAATTTCTCGACACGTGATAACATATAAACAACCAGTTGGAATTCCAAATAACCTGTTATTGAATACGGTGTTAAAGTTTGTTTGATTGTTTTGAAAACTTTATACAAACGGAATGATTATACTTACCTACCTTATTATATCTGTATGTACATATCTTATATATAAGTATTTAAATAAACGATTCTTGTATATTTATTGTTATAGCGAGCTTGAAACGGGTCTAAAGATTGCGCTGAAATTTATATTTTAGAGGTTTTCGCGGGCGAAAACTCGATTTACGAGTCGCTAAGACTTAAATATATTGAAACGCGTGTAAGTATCTGAACTGTACATTTTTAACAAAAAAAGAGTCCCGAGCGAAGATCAGTCGGTGCTGTTTATTTATAGGTCTGTATGTGAAGCAAAAATCAGACACTTCTTACAGAAATAATGCGCTATGCATTAGGTTTTATATGTCTGTAAATAATTCATAACTTATAATCTACTAATAATAATTATACTAGTTATTATTATACTTACTATATATGACTACCATAATTTTATACTTATTATTATATAATATTATGTACCATAATATTATAATTACTATATAAAATTACCATTACCATATTATATATAATTAAAATCTTAATTATTGTTAGTACAATATTAATTAAGATGGTAATGGCAAGCTTTGCTTAAAACCATTATTGTGTTAAATCTTATACCCAATAATAACGAATGATAATGCTTCACCAATCAAGGACTATTAAGAAATGCGACAAATGAAGAATGGCTAAACATAGCTGCAGTTTGAAAGATGAATGAATCACACCAGCGTAGGTGACTAAGCAGTAACAAAAGACACGTTCCGAATAAAAAAATGTTGAAAATAACTGTTAAATGGAGGGTAGTTTAACGCCCCTTGTAGGGCGAGGCGCGATCTAATCGAGATGATTATGATAAATGACTACTTGTGTTAGGGCTCGCGGGCGGGTTACGAACGTTACCAGAACTCAAAGGTTCTATGAGTATTTTTATTTTTTTATTTTTTAGTATAATCCACACTTGAAGGTGCACAAAAATATAATGTCGATTGGTTTTACTTAAGCCCGTCACACACTTAGCTATAATATATATTAATATTTTTATAGCTAGGCATATTACTATACATAAATAATATAGATAAATAACGTTATAAATAAACGAAAATGCAAGATTCCATTCAAATTATTGTGTTTTATTGTTGTTAAATTATTTTGTATTATATTGTGCCATCACGGTGTAAGGTAATATTTTCAAAAAAAATTTTTTTTTTTTTAATATTAGTATCACCACCTTAGATACAAAATAATGTTTTCCATAAAACAAAATACCAACAAGTAACAACGGCTACAAGTACCAACCAACCAAATATCAAATACATGACAGTGATTTTGATTCCCTTGTAAATTCAAATTAAAAAAAAAAAAGTAAAAAATATTCAAATTTACTGTTTATTAAAATTATTATTCGTGCTATAGATACCGTAGCCCTCGGTTAATATATGGAATCAGATAAGACAACCACTTCAACGCCACTAGGGGGCTATGGTTTAATTTAAAACGATTGTCTTTATAGCTAGTAAATTAAAACACTATATTACCACTTCAGAGATTCAATGAGATAAATATATTAGGCGGGTTACGTACGGAGCAAAATGCTTTACTAATTCGAAAAAAGATAACATCAGAGATTTTCCAACGATTGTACATAAGTTTTGCAAATATTTTTTATACCTATGAGTATGCAGATTCGTAGGAAGCTGATGGGTGTTTGTACTCAAAATTTGTCGTATATTTTGCCTGACCTTGCCCAGCAGTCTGCTGGTGTATGACGGCTTTGTCAGTTCAGTTCAGTTCTTTGATTAGTGACTTTCAAGTTTCAATTACAAAATAATATACGCATAAGCTCAATTAAAAACAAAACATCTCAATAGGATTTCATTTCGAAAAAATAAATTAAACAGTTTACTAGTCTGATCTAGACATTTTAAAGTCTAAGCAAAAACCAGGATAGTGAAAATTCAAATATTCGAAGCTTTTTATTCCCGAACGCATTTCGATTGGACAAAAGGTTCGGCTCAAATTGGAAACCATTGAACGTTTTGCTACGAGCTAATCTGAATGGTCTTTTGGGGTTCCGTCAAACAGGGTTTTTTATATTATCACTACGAATGTTTAACTTGCCGACTATCGTAACTGGAGAGGTCTTCTACCTTTTACAAGGTCCATCCGGTAAAGGCACTTTGCGTGTAGGTATAACTAACGTAGCTACAACCTGGAAGCTAAATATTCGTTAATAAGATAAGGTAAAAAATATGGTAAATATTTTCGTAATTAATCGTCAAGAATATAGTATTTAGCCATGAAAGGATTTTATTGATAGCAATTTTAATATTTTAAAGGTCTTAAAAATGATAGTAACCTTAAAGACGTTGTAATTTGAAACATAATTCTGAACTTAAGCAATTAAGACAGCAAAAAACTAAAACAAAACCCTCTTAATCCTATAGATCCCATTAATTCCTCACAATAAAATTATACAATATAATTTATTAAAAATGGACTCTTCATATCTCAAACGACATATTAGCTAACATCGTCGTATAGTTCGCATGTACTTATTTTCCGAATGGCACCAGCAGACGGTTTTCACCTGAATGCCAAACGAAGTTATGATTGCACCAAATAGAATTGCCAAAATGCGATTACATTTCCATTTGCGATTGATTGGTAGGACGAACTCACCTCTACCCCGAATTGTACCATGATTGTTTTGAGATATGATTTTATATTTGCACGATTGGAAATCAAATTCGATCCATGTTTTAGAATTCTGTCCGCGGTTTATTTGGAAAATGTGTCTGATTTTAATCATGTTTAAATTTTTGTTACTAACTAATAAGGTTGATAAGTAATTATCAGTATCTAATTTCCTTCTGAATTATACTCAAAATATGTGTGTTTTTGTTTATGAATGAAATGTTTCTTATACGTTGTCGGGAAAACGGCAAAGGTCATATATCACCTTTTACCAGAAAAATAATAGTGTTTCCATTTTCCAATTATAAAAATAAGCTTATTACTTTAAATTATTATTATTTAAATATATTCTTATTTCGGTTATCCGAATACTAAATCTATTATAAATTAACTCGAGTAAAAATTACGACTGTATAAACTGCAGTTGTTCGTGAAATTTATGAATCGTATCCATTTTTACTTTCGCCATATACGTTTCGGGATGAAAAAAAAAAGTGAGAACGTCAGAGAATTGGGTCGTTATTTTCGTAGATATTTTCACGATTCGCACAATATGTGCGCCCCGCGGTGTTGACAAGAGCGCTCTGTCGCTCTCCCACGACGGTCAACAACAAACGGCAAACAGACCACCCTTCATATGAAATTTATTGAGCTACCGTCGAAATAGAGCGTTTCTGAAGGCACATTAAATTGACGGGATAGCCGGGAAGTCGTCTAATTTCGCATCAATCATAACAGTTTATAAAAAAATATCATCTGGTATCATTTGTGATAATACAAAAGTCATAAGTGATACATTTGATGAACGAGGTAAGCGTGAGTGCATATTACATCATAATTAACTAAATCTGATAAAATCAGCAGTATTACTGGTTTGCTTATCATGTAAGTATAAATAATTGACTTAAAATAAATTGCGATGTATGTTCGAAGTTTCTTACTATATTTCAAATCACGTTCGATTTTATAAATGTTTAATCAAAAAGTCTCGTACAAGAATTCTATAATAAAATAAAGAAAGTGCAATTCTGATCGTTTTCTTAATTGCCCGCATCACCCGACGAGTGGATCTAAGGATACTCTAGATCACGTACGATGTTCATGTATAAATAATTGACTTAAAATAAATTGCGATGAATGTTCGAAGTTTGCTATGTTATGCCAAATCACGTAATTTTCATCAAAGTTTAATAAACATGTATCATCCTCGCACATGGACTCTATAATTAAATAAAGAAAGTGCAATTCTGATCGTTTCCTTAATTGCGCGGATCACCCGACGAGTGGATCTAAGGATACTCTAGTATCACGTACGATATTCATGTATAAATAATTGACTTAAAATAAATTGCGATGTGTGTTCTAAGTTTTCTATGTTATGATCAACACGTAATTTTCATCAAAGTTTAATAAAGAAGTATCATCCTCGCATAGCGACTCTATAATTAAATAAAGAAAGTGCAATTCCGAACGCTTTCTTAATTGCGCGGATCACCCGACGAGTGGCTCCAAGGATGCTCTAGTATCACGTACGATGTTTGCAGTTAAATGAAATCAGTGCGAGGCTAATTCCCAAAGCACTCGGAACCCCTTCGAACTATCGCTGCTCGCCAAATGAACCTCGTAATGTCCGCTTTTCTACTGTAATTACGCACCCATTACCAACACTAATCTTTCCACCACTGTATTTCCCGAAGAAACTAATTTGGACTCTATTGAAAATACATAAAGTACAATTCGAAAGATCCATTCACAGACTGCCAGCTTTGATGTGTTTTTTTACAAACTCGAAACAGTTCTTATTGCGTTAACTGTAAATCTAAAATCGTTGGTCATGCGTAATGCCGGACAGATTTGCACCTTCTATTAACTGAATAAGGTGTACATTTGATTGCCGAGAGTTTAATAGAGCAGGGTGTAGCTAGAGGCTCGAAGGAGTTAATGCGTGACGCACAAAAGACCAAATCACGACCCTCCCGACGTGGCCGCGGCGTCAAAGAAGAAATTTGTATTCCAATTATGACGCCACAGACACCCGTCGATCAATATGGCCAGATTAAAGTATTGCACATAATATCATGCGATTAACAGGTAACAAAATTCGACTAAAATTCGTGCCCTAGTGTTATTAATCACGAGGCATTTGACTAAAATCGAATAGTGAGATAATTCTCAACAAATATATAAAAACAAAATCTTTTATTCTTTGGTATTCCCCACAATAAAATATATATCTAAAAACAAAAGAACAACGTCTGCAATTGCAATAAAACGATAATAAATGGATAATTACTCCATTCCACTGCATTAACGTGCGGCTGAGAAAAAGGACGAAAGGAATAAATAGTTGAATGTAGGGTACATTCGCATTATATTCCTTATATCGAGGTGCTTAAGAACTACTGGTACTTGCTGTGCTAGGTCCAATGAAAGGACCCTACACCATTAGCCATTTGATTGCAATTTCAGCCCCAATCTCGGATTCAATAAAGCTCACCCTGCAGATACATTTTGACATTTCTATTTGTTAAGACATACGATTATTGGTCGGTAATTGCTTTTGATCGTTTCGGGATAATTTAGGATGAATCGAGTTTTCTTTTAATTTCTTATTACTATTATGTCATACAGAACATTTTTTGTCTAAGATGTTTAATTTTATTGAAAAAAATGGAACTATATTTTTAGTGTCCTTTGTCAATAAAACATAACAGGTACAGTGAACATCGTTCTTAATATTAACTTGATTCGTATAATAATAATAATAAATTGTAACTTAACAATTACTTAATATTAATCTGTGGTAGAATATAAATGAATTATGAGCTATAAACATGAACAGAGAACAAAAATGAATTACGAAATTGGGGTCGGTATTAATAATACTACACTTTTTATCTTTGAAAGTACTTACTTTTTAGTTACTTACTTTAAAGTACAATATGCGTATTAATATAAAATTACTGAAAATATTTTTAATTGTATTAACAATTTTTATAAAGTTAGATATAAAGTTTTTTTTTTTAAGTTTTCATATAAAAAGCCTGGTGTGTTTGGTACATTTGCTCGATTTTTTATACCTCAACCCCTGTTTGTTGAGCTTGTTTGCGCAACGCGGTTTGTCTTTGGGTGGGACCGATCAAACGTCAGGCAAACACTCTGTAATAACATTGTTTTATTGAAGCACAATTAAACGCATGTCAGGGAACGCATTTCGCGTGACGTAATTCTTGGCACGACACTGTAAATGACTATTAATGGCCTACAAATTGAAGGTGTTATCAGAATTGTAAACTGTCTAGCATTGGTGATAGTATTATTGCAACTCATTAAGGATCTCTTACTTTGTATAATTTAGATGTTGACATAAGTATGCACAGCCTGAAGTGGTGGTTTTAAATGCATCAAATTTTCATGGGCCTGTCTTCATGGGCCTGGACCCTATTTTTATTACGCCTCGAATAAAATTAAGAACAATAAGAGGCAATAGCTAAAAATTCACGCTTAGGCCGGTTATAAAATCATCATATCCACAATTTCGACATAGCGAGTAAAGCGGTACATAGTTTAACGGCTTCAAATCCACCTGCGCGTACGTCGTAATATTTCAATCGATGTTTTAAATTTTGTGATGTTGTTTAAGAAAAAGTTAATTACTAGTAAAATACAGTGTTTAGCCACGAGAAACGCTGGTGTACTATGTGATATTATAAAAACAACATTTTATTACGTCATTCTATTCCCGATTCGTGTAAAAGAGAGTTGCGTGATAAAATGTCGCGTGGTTGGTATAGTGTCTTGTGAATGGTATTCTTAGGCGCCTGGCTTTGTGTTTACTTGAGGGCATGAATATTTACATAACGCATTCAATATTTTACAACTCGAAAACCATTCAGGATAATGGTTTTTGAACATTTTCTAATATCGAGCTGTTTTTTGTTTAATATTATTCTTTCCTTATAATAAAATTGAGTGTTAAGGATCTTACATACACAAATTCATATCCTTTTTTTTAATTGTTCTATGGGTTACATTCATTGTTCTTACGTTAAAATTGTTCCTTTAATCGACAAGTAAAAAAATCCAGATAGATTAGAAGTCGAATTTTGAAGAATTTAAGAATTATCAAAAAATGTTACGAATATTGAGACATAAAATATGATAGCCAAGTTAGCGGGGGAGGTCTAAATAAAAGCCATGATCCCATAGCCCGGCCGCATGTAATCCGAGCCGGCGTCAAGAGTCACGCGGCCGACACGCGCAAACACGCCGTATTGTCTAATGAAATGGAGAACTGACGGCTGTCACGCTTGGTTTCCAGCAAAATGGCCTCTGCAAGACTTATAAGACTTATATACCAACATAGGCCGAAAATTTTATAGTTGATTTCTAACTCAAAAAGAAAAGTTCCAATATAAATTGTTCTGTTGTCTAATTTTTTGTATTTTTGGTATTTCAAAGAGGATGCATATGCTCTTTGAAAAAAATTTTTGGTGAGTACAAGATTAGTGGGCTATTGTGCATGTCTGGCAAGATTCATAAGTCCTGAGCTAGGAGGCCCTGATTGATACGTCGCCCCATAGCTTAGCCATCCTCTATGTGACATATTGAGCTAAAAAACACAAATTGACAAATTGAGCTAAAAGAAAGGTCGACACCCTTCATTCCCTATCTGAAATATAGTATTATATTTTTGCTAAAAAAAATTGTCCGCCTCATTCGCAACTTTGCCGCACCAGAGTTTTGATTAACGTGAAAAATACTTTATGTCACTGTACTCTACGGTATTTAACGTGTGTACTGTATTTTATGTTATAGAAATCGGTGCAAAGTAGTACATGAGACTTTTTTCAAATAACAGCTAACTTATTTTTCTAACAGTTAAATAATATTTCTATTATACGTAAATACATATATGGCTACAGAGCTAAATTATAAAAACATGTAATTTAATAACCATCCTGACCGTGTTGCCCTCAAAAGAAT
Source organism: Junonia grisea (assembly GCA_018235645.1). Classification (NCBI taxonomy): domain Eukaryota; kingdom Metazoa; phylum Arthropoda; class Insecta; order Lepidoptera; family Nymphalidae; genus Junonia; species Junonia grisea. The sequence continues at coordinate 826 of DVXP01001290.1, read as the reverse complement.
ATGTTTATACATAAAGGATCCGAGGGCCGAGCAGCAAATAAATGTGCTCCCAGGCTAACTGACCGTGGACAATAAACAGTCCGAGTGTTTATCCAGGACGACTTTGCAAATGTATGGAAGAAAATATTTTAGTTCGTTACACAATTCTTTTCCTTAACGTTTTGTGCAATCTCGACGTTTGTTTCTTTGTGCAATCATCGAAGATAAAAGGGATATTGATTTAAAGATATCAAAATCGTAAGTAGTTCATGTCAGTAAAAGTAGGTGCAATCAACACATGGCTAGAGCCAATCTGGCATCCACGAAGCTCGAAAGGTATTATTTGATGGTATACGAGTACTATCAGTTACTTGCTATATACTGGTGAATAATAGTAATATAGAAGATTAAATTTATTAAGACACCATAAAATACAATTGTCGTACTTATACTAATGAAGTTTAAATTAATACATATTGACAGTTTAAATTAACTAGGCCATTCCAACACTAGGAATAAACCTCTATAATAGGCCATTATACAGGTCTGTTATGTTTGCACGTGTGTGTTTAGGTCTTCGTATGCTTTTTGTAATACTCTAAAAATGGTTTAGAGTGCAAGAGTAGTGTGCATCTCTTGCAAGATTAGCCTAGTGCAATATTTCGCTCGCTGGCTATTGATTTTTATTATAAGAATACTTTATACTCAAACATGGTTAAAAAAAAAATATTTTTGTCTTGGATGAAATTATTTAAAAATTGTCTATATCATTTTTAACCCCGACCAAAAAAGAGGGGTGTTATAAGTTTGACCGCTATGTTTGTCTGTGTGTCTGTGTGTCTGTCTG
>DVXP01001289.1:0-15557 GCA_018235645.1 Junonia grisea | reverse complement strand
TATTAAAATATGTTATATCGTCTTGCTTAGACAAACCTTAATTCACGCGGGCGAAGCCGCGGGTAACAGCTAGTATAAGTATAAATAGCAAAAATGACAACGTAATCATCTCAAATTGAAACATTATACGACTTTCTCCAGCATTTGTTCGTATGAAAAACAAATAAAATACCGATCTTTAGATTTTATGCAACGATTTTTTCATTTACAATGACCTCGCCATTTTGGGTGTTTAATGAAAATTATGTAAACTATTTAAATTTAGCAATACGTTGTTGTGTTTGTCTTTTTTTCAGCAAATTTGTGATTACGTGAACATTTTGTTTCCTTTTTCGATTAAAAGACTAGCAATAAGAGTTTTTATTGTTGTTAAAATAATACTCTCACTACCTCAATTTACTAGTTTTAATTGCAAGGAAAATGTATCTAAAATCATCACGGAAAGATTATTTCTACATGGGTATACAAATTTCAAGTTTCGAGTTTCATAACAATATAAAATTTTAAATAAATGTTTTAATGATTGGAAATAGACATTACATAATACTAAAAAAAAATAAGTTAAAAAAATAACAATTTATACCTACCCGTAAACACTATACGTAATATAAAGAATAATCCACGTTATATTAGTCCGGAAATAATTAAATAAAACTTACCTATTTCTAGCACACAAACATTAATTTTAACCAAAACCGTTACATTTGCTTTACGCAAGCCGTTTACAAAAACTCCAAAAACGGGCAGATGACGGATTAGCATAAATACTTTCCTTTTTAAACGCCAATAACGTAACATGTTTCAAACAAGTGTCTACAGTCCACTATTTACTCATCTTTAGGCTCCACGCAAACGTTCGGTTTCGGTTCGGCTCAATTTCGGTGTGTTCAACCAAGTTAATCACTGTTCCAGTTGTTTTTCCGTACGGAAACGTTATGGACGTGTCCGCCTGGTTAAACATTTTGTATGTAAATTGGAGCATTCCGAACTGACCCGAACCGAACCGAACCGAAACCGTACGTGTGTGTGGAGCCTTAATCACTTTTTTCAGTTGTTTTTCCGTACGAAAATGTTAAGGACGTGTGCGCTTTGTCGAACATTTTGTACGTAATAGGAGCGTTCGGTTTTCAGAATTTGAAAATTTTATTTGGAACCTGAATCTAAAAACCGAACGTTTGTGAGAGTTTGTGAGGAGCCTTAGTCGTAATGTGAGAGGCTTTTAGGTTAGTCACGAAATGATACATCCGTCTTATGAAGCTATAGCTTATATAGCTAATTAATAGGTGTAATGATATAGCTGCCACTTGTGCTTTTCGTACACACTCATACACAAATAATCATAAAAACATGCTCTTTAGAAGACGATTTATAAGACAGACGTCTCTTAGCTAATCTCTCTTATTTGATCAATATAATACTTTTTTTTCTTTTTCCTAGCATTTTTCCTGGACTTAGCCAGGGTCTGCCTTATTCTAGCCTAAGTTTTGACAGCTTACTGATTTTTACGCAGCGCAATTGCCGTCTGACTTCCGCAACCCAGAGGGCAAGCCAGTACGTACCATAAATAATCCATTTTAACCAGTAATATAATCCATTCTTTTAAATTAAACAGATATATCACAAAACATTACATTAAGATAATTTCATAGCCCATTAATATTAGGATCGCGACCCCGTTAATCACCAATTACGTAAGCCTTCCTCCTTTCACATGCTCAGGAATACAACCCACCTGCTCAAAATCTGGTGCCCTATAGTGAAAGCGAATTATATCATCGAACGTGTTTTTGATACGTCGAGACGGAAGATTTTAGTGATATTTAGTAGGTCAGTGCGTTAACGGAAGGCTGTTTATTTATTACTTGACGGCACTGTATCTATAGAGATGACTTGAAGAAGTGATAGTTACTTCTAAGCATCTAACATACGATACTTGCTACTCCTTCTATACGTACAAAATAGGGTGTCAATGTGAAAATGACGAAATGGGAAAGAAAATTATTGTAAAATTATTGAAAATCATATTCGTCGTATTCTCTACCATTTGCAATTGGTTTCATCCTAAGTGTGCACTGGTTTGAAATGCGTACATCCGGTACAAAAATCGCTTTAAAGTCTCTTAAGAGAATGCGCTTAGAAAAATAATTAACAAATATTTTTAAGATTATCTATATACATAAAAGCATACACAACGACCTAATTAGCTTAAATAATTATGTACCGCAGACACGGTTTCTTGCACGCATTATCAGATGTTAACGAAATTTTTATTTTGCAATGATGTACCTACACAGAAAGTTTTTTTATTAAGTATTTTACATTTAACCGGTATTAGCTACGGAACTTTTAAATACCTGCAAGTAATCTGAAAAAACGTGGAATATATCTTTTTATGAGACAGGGACCTACTAATTTTTTTGGATCGGTTTTGGTGTGACATCGAAAACTACAAGTATAAAAGTCACGCACTTCAACTTAAATAAATGAATAAATTATTAATTTACGTATTTGTCACATAATTGATAATACCATTGTAAAATAGTTTTTTAATGTAGCTCTTGAATCCAAAAATGCCTCTTAAATCCCAAAATGTATGAATGCTTAAAACTACATATCCTGGTCTGGTTAGATAACTTCATACCTTTATCATATAATATAACACCAATGTGTCAACATTAACACTTCATTGTGACATAACCACTGGACTTTATAGAGCTTGAATTCGTTAAGATCAGGGAAACAGGCTCGTTTGACACAATACCTACTGTTATGTAACACAAGGAAAGCTATTAGATAATGGTTTAATAATATAAGGGTACTGACTACTGAGCATTGTTTTTACCTATGGCGATATAACATACAGTGGCCTATTATGATATATATGACGCAATATTCACATTTAGAATGATTACCTATGTGTTACAGTTTTTGAAGAGCTATTGTAAAAATAAGCTAGTTTGTTTGACATTTAATTTAGGTGTGGTATATATATAGTTTATATGAAAATAGATTTACACTAACACAGTGACTGATCATGATAACTCTGAAACTGTAACACGTAGACATTTGTTGGGTAGAAGTTTTCCTTTTGCTGATGAAGATTCACTTAGAACGTATTTCACAAAATTCAACTCTTAAAGACTCTTACATATTTTTTATATGTATGTATGGAATGATGTATATTAAATTATAATTATAGGGATAATTCGGACAATTTATTCTTTATCGAGTTTTTAACAAAATACAAATTACGGAATAATACGACGACACAAAACACTTTAAACGTGAAGAAAATAAATTAAAAAATTGTCACATTGCCAATATGTTTTTGGTTATTTAGCACACAATGGAATGATGACACTAATTCACAAATAAAACAAAACAGATATTTCGTAAGAATGACGACTTTCCTTATAATAAATTATTCATGGCTATTGTTACCATATTGTTATATCATTATGTTAAAGCAAACGACTTATTCCCTCAGGAGATGATATTCGAAAATTATTTCTTAATCCTCACTTGTATTAGTATACACCTATACACTTATAAGTTTTGCTCACACTTATAAGATTTACATTAATATTGTCTATCACATCTTTTATACCTAAGGGAACTTTAAATATATCCTTACTTGGATTTATTTAAATTCACAGCTAACATAATGTTACATAGGTTACTGTTACCAGATTAAAATTATGAGAAAAATTTATAGGTGTAATTTTGGTAGTTTTTTTTATTTTTCATTATTGATATTTAGCATGTAGCGTTGACCATCATATTATGAGAAACATATAGGCTCCATGGCAGAAATTTAAGATGTAAAGACCAGCACTGACTCAATCTTGTAAAAAGTGTTGGTTAACCTGTCGTTGCTCTCGCATCGTCATATAAACATAGAGTTTATCTTTTTTACCAAAGAGGGACATAAATGATTACAAATATATACTCGCTAAATAACAAAAAGTGACATGATATAACATGTTATATAATTACTTCATACCAGTAAAAATACCATTTCATTTCAACAACAAAATTGTAAAACTTTCGCTGCAAAAAGTACTCCGTATAACATCAACTATATCAATAAAATGTCAAACGTTATTACCCAATACGTGGTTATTATATCACAAATGAAAGAAAAATTATATCATCGAAATTAAAATTCAACAGATATACTTAGGGGCATAAATATTAATACTTATTCCAGTGACCTACAGTGTTACGTATTATTCGTAACATAATTATCGAAAACTAGGTCTTTGACACGGTTGAACTGTTCTCAAACGGCTTTTAAAAACTGTTATTTTGATTCACATTGTAAGGATTACTTTCGTAACGCCACTCTACCGGAAATCGTTGAAAAGTGATAGGAATGTCGCTAGACAAAGCCGTGATTGATTAATTCTTCTTGACAAGCCAAAAACCTCTAGTTATCATTTACTTTGTTGAGTACAAACGAGGATTTTGTCCGCGGGATTTAGGTATGTCTTTTAAAGAGAGATGGTTTTCAAATGTATCGCACATTAGTGACGAGAATATTTAGACAAAAATTTTAACTTAAAATCTATCTAAAAACAGCTTTTGGTAACGGACAAATTTCTCTGTCCTATGTGAATTATCTATTTCTGCGGAAAAATGTTCCTCCAGTAGAAAAGAGAATCGTCTGCACAATACTCGATGAATGTTCATATACCTATGAGTATTGTTTTATTACCTTGTATACAAATGCATTATCTTTGAATTTTGCTTACAAGTCTTCTTTTTCCGTTATAAGTGTCGTATTTGTTATACCTTTCTAATTTGTAGGTAGGTATCTATTGAAGTAAAAATACATGTAAATAGATCACATTTGCAAAACACTAGCATTACGTAACTTTGCGCTTTATAATTTTTTGACAAGTCAAAATCGTATCGAATATATAAATGGATAGTATTAACGAATTTACTTTTCCTTACATAACTGTTTAAGCCCGCAGGTCAAACAAGTGTAGTGTTTGGTGGTAATAGTTATTATAAAGTAATTTATCTCAAGCCTTTTGTACACATTATGTAATTACTGTTTACAATAACAACATTAAGTCGATTGATTTTTTTTGTTTTGTTTTATTAACTAATTTAAGTAATTTGATAGGAACTCTATAAATAGTTGTTATATTTTTTTTTCTTTATACAATAGTCCACGAAGATTTTTGCTCTAATAAATAAATATAATTAGCTCGTAGTGCTACGATTAAAGAACTCGTGCGTTTTATATTTGACTACAACCACACCTACCTAGAGCATGATGGAAATAATTTTTAGGTTAAAAAAAGAAACTTAAAAATTTGCGTAGTTGTAAACTGCAGTGCATATTAATATAAAAATATTAATTACCCAATTCACACACATACATTTACATTAACTCATAGAATTGTTTATTACCCATCAAATTGATTACACACTCAATTAAGTCAATCAACAAACTAGGAAGAATAATTAAATAATACGTTACATCAGTTCACTTATTTCAACATAGGCCTCACCCGGGTGTTATAATAACCAATCTATACTGCATTAGAAAGGAGCGCATCTATCATTTGACACCGTTGCGCAACCGACTTGACGTAACTCATGTCCGACTAAGACGTTTTTCTGAGACAGGACGGGGTAAACTGAGCGGAGTTCACGCTGGACTGGTTATCCTAGCGCCGCTGGGAGATGCAGTACCCAGCGAGAGTAAAAACCACGGCTATACCCCGCTAGAACCTCCGCAGTCTATCCTGAGCACTGTGTACTCCGCTATCCAAAACGTTTTCACAACTGCACCGTCTATTCCAGATGACACGCTTGTAGATCACGTCCCCCCTCCACCGCAACCCTTTCCTCCATTCAGACCTATGGGCTGGGGTGCCGTCAACTCATACGGCGAACCAGCCATGGTAGACACTTACACAGACTATGACCCGAGATATCCTCCTTATGACTACGCTACATCCAAGCTATCCTCCCCACCCGTTCACAAACACATTTCACAAGGCTTAACTCCCTCAAAAATAAAAAAGATCAATGCAAATTTGGAAAAGCTTAACGCCTATATGAATGAAAACCAAAGATCGTCAGAAGAAATGCCGAAATTTAATACGAATTTCGCAGATATGCTTAAAAAGGGTCTGGTACCGCTTTTGCCTACACAAGTCATAACTGATAATGAGATCGGTGTCCTTCCCGCTGATTTCCTTCCCGATCCCATGACCTCATCCTCGAGCACGTCCTCGACCACGACGTCAACGACCACGACGCCCACGACGACGGCCGATTCGACGAGCTCAACCGAAACGGAAAGTAGTAGAAGGAAAAAAGACACCAAATATATTCTTCGAGGAAACAGGATTGTTGAAGTGTGACGACTGACTATTGACTGACAGAGGTATGTGAATGACTCGACTTGGACGGACGTTTATGACTCAAAACTTTTTATGACTCAAAAATATGACTGGTTTGACTATTTGCTAGACATTAATTCTGAAAAACAGTAACTAGAACTCAATGTTAATTTTACTAAAGTGGTTCAGGTTCAAATCCTGTGGTCAGAATCAGATTGAATTTCATTTTTGTTTTTTTTTTTTATTAATTTATTTATATTTTAACCAGAACCCAATGACAAAACTTAATATAACTATTGACAGACAAACGTGACAAAAATTATTATTGTTAATCACAGCCATTTCATTGTTGTTAACTTTATACTTTTTTCTTTTTTCAGAAACTCCCGTATACGGTTCCGTGCTGGACACAGAAAATTTACAATACTACCACAATTAATTATACCAATTCAGACCTTATCTTGTAAGGCATAAATGTCACAATAGCATGCATACGTGAAAATAGCTGTAAAATACTCAACTAATTTCTTACAAAGCAGAAACAGGATATATTTATTGAGGAAACAAAATTTTGAACAAAAATTCCAAAAGAACAATAACTTTGTATTGTTGTATAAGAAAAGTTTCTTTTTTTTTTCTTGTCTAATAAAATAGTCTAAGCAAAGGATACACCTCATTGGTAGTGAGGTTGTATTTCTTTCTTAATCTATTTAATTACTCTTCGTTGTAAAATTATTTATTTAAATATCATATCAAAATTAAATAAATTAATCTTATTTTCTAAGAGAATGTATGGATCTGAGTCATTAAATTATTTGGCAATATGAACTTACAAATCTATGATTTATATGGAGTGGAGTATAAAATGTATTTCTTACCATATTTCATTATTTTCTTAGTTTCTTGTTTTGAACGTTGGTATGTGAAAAATTATAATATAACTGAACATAAAAAATGTAAGCATTTTTTACTGTAGTAACTTTTTTTTGTAAAAATACAAAATCTACTTAAAATCTATGTCATTAAGCAAGCAATAATTAAATTAATGTAAATCTAAGAAAATGTACAATTATTTATATACATTAAAATTTAATTTTTAATTTATCCTGTCTATAAATTAAAATATATGTTTAAATTTAACTATTGATGATAGAATGATTGAATATAGTTTTTAATGGAAAAAAAAAATTTTTTTCTACGACTTTTATGTTAGGTACCTTATATATATTTTTTGTAAAAAAATATGGCTAAAAAAATTCGAATATTTTTTATAATAAAAAATATACTCCATTCGCATAGTTATACCTTAAAATTTGTGTCAACTTCTGTTGAATTTCAATTGTACAAAAATGACAGAAAAAATCAATATTATCTGTTAACAGTATTACATAATATCTTTCTATTTGTAAATGTTGTATGTATGTAGTTCTTAGAATTGGTGTTATTGTACATAATTTCTATCAAATAATAATTTAATTTATATCTAATATGTAAGAATTTTACATTTTTGTAAATAAATAATTCAAAATACGTTTACTTTTTATTACAACCCCTATTTTATTGTAAGAAATATTGTGATTGGAATGCATACCTTTTTTTACGCTGGGGAATGCATCAACGCATACCACCCGTGGAAACTTGGGTGGTTATGTGGGACTCCTGGAGCAAAACCACGCTCCAGACTACCCACTAAAACCCAGCGGTACCCTCATCGTCCTTTTTGGGCGCCACGGGATCGCTTACGCATGCTACCGTGTCTTGGAATGCATACCTACCTTACTACATACTTACTAATTTTGAATACGAAAGGAATTCTATCTGTCTGCCTGGTACGTTTTTAAATTTTTATGCCTAAATGCTGGCTGATCCAGTACAGATTTTTATAATATGACAATACATAGTAGGTACTAGGCAGCGTTGCCAGACGTCCCGATTTTCGCGGGACGTCCCGATTTTTTGGGTTAAAATTAAAAGTCCCGCGCGGGACACGCTTTGTCCCGCTTTTCAGGAATGCCGGAAGTGAAAAAAAAATTTTCAGTAACCTATAAAAACTGGTCAAGTGCGAGTTAAACTTGAGCACCGTGGGTTCCGCACAAATGCTTATTTGGTTTGCTTATTTAATAATTCATTTGTAGAATTAATTTAGTATATTTTTTATCTATCTTATATATATATATCTTTTACGTGATTTCAAAAAAAGGGGCGGTAAGTACAAAAATCAACAAAAAAATGCAGTTTTTAGAAATTGCATTCTGTAGAAAAGGAGTGTGGCTAAAGAGATGAATAGACGATACTGTTTCTTAGATAATGACAATATTTTATAATGAAATCATAAATGTATAGGTAGTTTTCAGATTTGTTTCGTATATCTGTATAAGAAAGTATTACTTGGTTTTGGGAAGTACCCTATGAATTTTAATTAACTGAAGAGTGTCAAAATATACTTTTTTTGTGGTATAAATAGCCTGTAGACCTGTAAGTATATGGTTAAACTCGATAACTCGACACTCCTACCCGTTCACGATATTAAGGTCAAGACAGATGACAAAAAGTGATCTTATAAGGGTTCCGTTTTTTTTTTTCTTTTGAGGTACGGAACCCTAAAAACATACCAGAAATACGTTTTTTATACTATATCCCGCGATCGACGAAAGAATCCCGCTTTTTTCACCCAAAAAGTTTCAAAATCCCGATTTGGCAAGAAAAAAATCTGGCAACGCTGGTACTAGCCAACTACCTCATTAAAGTACATACCTAATACGGTGGGCAAAAGCTAATTTAGTATATTTCTACGAAAACAGTAAAGTACGTAGGTAGTACTGAAGATATTATTATTAATGTTATATTATTATTTTATGGTATGTCAACCAACTACTAATTTCATAGTAGAAAAATAATAAAAGTATTTATAGTAAAAAATAAAACAATGAAATTACCATTTATTAAAAATATTTTTATTGTTTGCAAGTTTTTTTAGGTAGATATAATTTTAAATTAATTTACAAACGTTTGATTGCAAATGCAGATTTGAGTTAGAAAAATTAAAAAAAAAAAAACATTTTATCTGGTTCTTCATTAAAAAAATCATAGCCATAATGGTATTTCATTAAATTTTTCTTTGCAAAATAATGAACACCCTACTTAGGTACTAAGTATAAAAAATTAATTGCTATAGAATTTGGTAAGTATTATTCAACACATAAATTTATATGCAAAATTCTTATCTAAATATTTTTATTAGGAATAATAATAATTAAACAGTTTACGTAATTTAATTATTTAAATCACTTGTTAGTGTTAAAATTAGTGTGAAACTGAGAACTGAGTAAAAAATAGAAAGTATTTAATATGTGCTATAAGCGCCATCTATTGATAACTGCTCATACTAAATAGACATTTGTGTTTTACTGAGGTGGTTACGTTGTGGTTTGTATTTCATTACGTCCGTGTTTAAACTTTAAGATGGCGCTGTTTACGAAAAATTATAGATTATTTTTATTCTTATAAGCTACATTTTACTTTTTACTAAGAGCCGCCCGCGACTATGCTTGCGCCTAACATAATAAATTCAGATAGATTGTAGATATTTAATTTTATATATTTAAATATCATTAAAAGTCTCAGTCTCTTAAAATCAGTCCAGTCCTTTCGGAGATATTAGCCAGGAAACAGACAGACCGACAGAATTTTTTAAAAAAATTTTGGTACCTACATATACTTACGTATCATTTAAATATCGATTTCAGTTCAGTAAAAAGTAAACCTACCACAAATACCAACCTGCGGTTGCGTAGGGTGTCCGGGGCTGTCTGAAATAGTTATCAGGTGTGTCCTGGTTCTTCGAGGACCGTACTGTAAGTACTTTTTTTAAATACATAAGACATGGTACGATACAAGAAAGGTCCTCAGTTACGCAACAGTGTCCTGGGGCTGTATTAAAATATCACGTGTCACACCTGTTTATACATAAAAGATATGTCATTGCTGAATTTAAATCACATAAAGAGATCATAATACTGACCCTGACTTTTTCTTCATTTTCCTAGGGTTTCATTTCAACATCATTCCATTTCAATTAAGAAATGACATCCCTGGGTTACGTCATAACCTAGCACAAGCTTATCTTCACAGTATAATAATAAAACGGTAATAAGTTATCTACTTCCTATGTATCTATATTTTACGGAACTAAGCTGAAATATTACGTAGCCGATCGAACCTGCGATCAGCTGGACACTTCCTGTACACTTTCCAACCATGTCTGTAATCACGAATTATTGACATAGTAATTGACATTTATTATTTCAATTAGACCTTTTAGACATACCTACTCGTATGTCTACATACATTTCGCTGAGGGCTATTATTTAACAAAATTCTTTCAATATTTCTGTGAGTCAATCTCGTGTATCCGTTTTGAGAGTAAGTATAGACCCTTCGCAAGTCCTTTATTTTCTACCTATAGATATTTTTAGATGACATCGCATTTTTTTTTTAACAAATGTCTATGGAGAACAATGGTCACATCAGATTATCCGCTTAATTATTAGATTGCTATATTGCGAAAAAATGTATTTAGGTACTACTACTACTGAATCAGTAATGTTCATAAAAAATCAAAAATACATTTTTTGTAGATTTTAATATATAATGTAGAATAACTAAAAATAACATTTTAATTTTTAGTTCCTAATAATTAATTATTTTTATTTAAGATTAAAATAAACCCTCTTAACAAAAAAAAAACTACAATATTTTAAAATATTTTTAAAGACACTAGGCACTAAAATAAAAGTATAATATTTAACAATCATAGAAAGGTTAAAGGTTAAATTACTTATGCACAGTAAAACTATAACTACCATGGTTACTACGTCACATAACAAAAAAAAATTCGCGGTAAAACAAACCATAGACTATTAACATTGACAGATAAGAAGAAAAGTAGAAAATTTTATAATCATAACGTACAGCTGACGGACAAGTGCAGCAGTGAAGTAGTAGGATCGAGTAAAGGGGGGCGCAATAAAAACTACAGGTGACCTATTTCGTGTCTCATATCAACTTGACTGTCCTTTGCTAGTGACGTAATTAAAAAAAAGTTATTTTTTTAATATTGTGATTGACGTGCAAAGATTCTTAATTTAATTTTTTGTTTTCCTAATTTTTTTATATTAATTAATTCATTCATTCATAATTCAATTTTTTTCCGTGAATATGACCATGCGATAATTGTATTTTAAGTTTTTTAAGCGCCATTTTTGTATTCAAGATGATTAAGGTAAGCGTTTTTTTTATTATTTTTTTTTAACCGAAAGTTTTCCTTTCTTTTTTAATTATTTTATTTATACAAGAATAAAAATACGGTGATGAAAAAAATATCTAATTAATAATGGAGATTTAAATTATATTTTAATATTGAGTTTATATTTTTAATTAAAATAGATATGAAATCTAGACTATACAAAATAGATGAACATTTAAAAAAATATATTTAAGGCGACTAGATAATACCGTTTTTTTTATATAATATTATCTATAATAATTCTTATTTTTGCTTCTGCGCTACTTTTAATGTGTTAATATAAATATAATTTAATTCTTCAAAATAAAATTGTAATCAATTTTAATTCGAAGAATTAACACTATAATATTGATTCATAATTCAGACAAAACTTAAAAATCGAGTGACCTCGTCCACACCAAAAAAGATCGCATCACAAACCTGCTAAAATTTTCCTAACATTAAGTCATTGCATACTAACAGTAGCTTTAAAAAAATAAATTAATTAAAAATAGAATAGATAAAAATCTACCGATTTCCAAGTACAGAACAGGGAAATGGGTTTTCTTTTTCATACAGTTCGAGTGTGGAGAGAACGGACCGGTCCATCTAGATTTCACATCGGATTTACACATATCCAGTATTTACCTTCATCTAATTATCTACTTACGCTAATGTGCCACTATTATGTATTGACCGAGAAATATTTTTTTTTAATTTTGAACTGAGCAAGATACTACAAATTTTTAAAGAAGAGAAAGAACTGATGAGAAATCACTTCTAGTAAAGTCTCCTTTTGACGTTATTGATGCAATAAGTCCTAAATAAATTTACCATCCCAGGTAATTCCAGTAATGCGAGATATATCCGTACTGCGAAAAATGCTAATTATAAAATTTTAGCCAGGTGTAGCTGCTAGTTTTAAATTATGCAGACATGTGTTTGCATATTTTAAAGTTATGCAGATATCTGCAGTATGTCTGTAAATATCTGCACAACTTTAAAACCAACCTGTTTATGTCAAAATGGATATTTCTGTTAAAAAGTGGAAATGGAAATTCGCAAATACATCATAAAGTATAGGACACTACCTATACATATGATCAACTGGACTTACATCACACGAAGAATATATGTATTTCATTACCACCCGTAAGAACTATGACCTGAAGGCTTTGACTAAGAACGTTGATAAAGTAGGTACTTTCTTGAAACTGTCAATCGATACTCTTTAATGAAACGTGGAGAAATAATGATTTTCCATAATACCACGATTTCCATATTCTTAAATCTACTTATGTAGAGTTCCTATGTTTTTAATCTTATATCATTATATTTAAAAACTTTAATTTAAATAAATTATACAATAGCTTTAAACAGAAATAAGTCAAGAATGCCAATGTCTTAGATCTGGAAGAATTTTTTCTAGTAACATTGAGTTTTGGTCTCACTATTAGGTTTAGTAAATCATTGAGAAAGTCTTGAATCGATTGCTTTGTTTAGGGTGGCAAAATCTAAACGGTTCTTATTCAAGAAACTGTAACTTCTGGGCATTAATTTCGACAATAAACAATAGCAATGTCATATAAGTTTAACGATACAAAATTCAGAGCATTACGTGCAACAAATAAGGTAGAACGATAACGGTTTTCTTCAGTCTAATTGCTGTAGCCGCTAGAGAAATTACATACATGATAAATTCCCTGACCGAGCCGCTTACGGTTATTATGACTATAAAGTATAAACAATTGTTGTTTTTTATGTAAATTTTACTCACGTGCGGTACAGATAATTAAATATTGTTGCTTTTTTATTTCGACATAGTGACGTGGCTTTGTGTAGAGGTTATATTGCTTTGATCTCTTGTGAGAAATAAGAAATTAAATTAAATCGCTTTACTTGGCCCGAAATTTAGTGATCGTTTTATATTTATTTTATCAAAACTTCGTCTTAGTTTAAGTGCAAAACAACATCTGTGAATATTCTTCACAGGTTCTCACATAATTTATTTTATTTTCTTCTCTAGTGGAATTAATCACAAATCCATAGAGTATACTTAGATAATTCTATTAATCATGTAGGTAATAAAGAAGATTGATCATAGCATTGACACGACTTATCATTATCTAATAAAAACTTAGTTAATATTTTTCTACATGTATTTATAAATTAAAATAAGTATTTAAAACTCAATTTATTTTTTATGAAAAGAAAAGCTCACGGAAAAGCTGTATTTTCATCTTACATAGATTAAAGAAAACTTAAAACAGATAACACAAGGAAGTCATCAGTGAAAGTGTCCAAAGCCGTAAAACATTCACATCAGTTACTCAAAAACAAAAAAAATAAGATATTTACGCCGAACGCACGCAATCACACGATGTCTTGTAACTTATTATTTATTAACAAATTAGTACTTTTTTCAGTACTAGCATTCTTCAGTTACGTGATCGTCTTGAATGCAACAGACGAGATCGTTGACATGTTATTGTAATGATTTGCTAATTGTAAGCGAGAATAAATTTACAATAATAATTTTTCCTGTAATAAGTAACAGTGCATTGTTTCCTGTTCATTCAGTTGAAAAATCTGCGTTCATTTGTTTTTTTTTTGTTTGTCATTGAATGATCGAAAACAAAAGTCGTGTTAAATATTGCGATGCGATTACGAAATATAATTTACTTATAGACAAAATGAGTGGATATATCGGTTATACCTACTACTAATGGTGAAAAATTAATTTGGAAGTTTCATTCATCCAATCGTCAATCAAAATTTTCTGTTCCATATTTACGATAAAATATTAATTTAAAATAAAATTAAACTTAAACTTTCAATATTAAGGTCACAATTTGTAAAGAGCTCGGTGTTTGTTTACATTGTTTTAATGATATCCTTTTTTCCATGTTCAAAATCAATTGATTTTCTATTGAAATACAACGCATCACTCTCATCGTCTATAAATGCTATATATACAACATTATTAATTTAAAAGAAATTTCAATTAGATTTAGCTTGAACATTATTAATTTTAAAGAAAAATCAATCAGAATTTCTGTAGGCGCATCATCGTGACTCTTTTCACTAACTCCCTCGCATGATTGCAACGATTACCCGACAGAATTGTTTATTACGAAAGTGAAATGAAGTGATAATGAACTTGAAAACTATTCGCAATTACCGATATTAATCTAGTAATTTGATGTATAGATGAAAAAAAAACAGTAAATTTCATTAATAAGAAAAAGAAAATAGCCGTCAAAAATGATTTATGAAATTATCGGATTATTAGAAGATGCTTAGGTAATCTAATAGTTTTGTGTGGTTTAAAGCTCTAAAGGAAATTAAAATAAAGAATTGTGTATGAATGCGTCATTTTAAATAGAAATAATTAGCCAAGTGCGTGTCGAGCCACGCGCATGTAGGGTTCCGTAGTTTTCCTCATAATATACGGACATTCATTAATTTACTCTTTAAAATTAAAAAAATACTTATATTTTAACAAATAACATGTTTTTATCTTAACAAATTTTCAATGAAAATTGGGTGAAATTATATTTTTACTTTGATAGATTATATCTCGATAACTATAAAAGCCTACATATCCGTGACAATTTTGCTTTTAAATTAATTATATGTACTACTATCTTGAATTTTTTCATATTTTTAGAAGCAGTAGTTTAGCGGGTAGAGGGGGGGGGGACACTTGACTCTAAGAAAATTTGACGCTTAGAAGCTTAATATTTCGGAAACTGTTCCTCGTTTGGAAAAATGATTTTCCCAAACTCATATTGTTTTTAAACGACCTATCCAACGATACCCCACACTATGGGAAAAATGAGAAAAAAATTTTTTGGTCTCACTTTACATATAGGGGAGACACCCTAACAAAAATTATTTTTCAAGAT
>DVXP01001288.1:0-15559 GCA_018235645.1 Junonia grisea | reverse complement strand
GGGCGTGTTTGCCAACATTTGTTCTAAATCTTCTCATAGAAAATGGTTTGGAAATAGGGAAACGGGATGTGATGAAATTTAGATGGTGTAACTACGTTAACATTATAAATTTATTTTAAAAATATAATTATTAAATTAAAACATGAACAAACATATACATAAGACGACTTGTTAAATATTTAATAGGTAATATTACATTACATATTAAATATGTTTCATAATCGAGTAATTTTAACTTAACCGTAACGTTAAGTTGATGTAATCAGCAGGTACAAGGTGAAGTTAAGAGCATCTACTTCAAGTTTAAAGGTGTTGCTTCTGAAAGCCGGGTGGGAAACCAGAGGAATCTAAACAAAGCCTCGGCGCGTCGAAACGGCTGGCGCGACACGACCCGAGCTATTGAGACTCACGCCTCGCCCACGAGCCTCCACCCTCGCCCTCTCCACTCCACTCGCTTGTTATTATGAATGACAATAATGTGCCGTTCATATCTCACCGCCATATTTTTTTCGAAGTGCATTTTACTTTAGAAGTGATTAAATACCGGCAGGTCTCGGGGGATCGAAACTCGTTACCCCTAACGACTTTGCCATCCGTTTACTTATCTCGCCGACAACTTTCGGTGTTTATATTAACTACAGATTAAAGTTTGTTTAAGTTTTGGTTATGACAATAAGGGGGAGGAGATTGTTTTTCAATATAATTTAAGGACACTCGGAATTGCGAAAATAGAATTTTTAATCTACCAACCTGGGTATGCAATAGGTATTTTGTCGCCAATAAAATATGTCGTTTCTTGAACTTGGAATTAAAAAGAAAAATCAGTATTTAGATATTTTTTAAGGAAAAATATAAATCCTCGACAAAGCCACCGTTTATAATGATATCTCACGTAATATAATGAATATAGTGCAGCAAACGCGTTGCGTGGAAAGCTTTTGTCGTGAAAAAAATGCTTCTACGCGTTTGGGTTTTCACGGCACATTTACTCTCCTACACACCCGCGAATAATTCTCCATTTATAAATGGATGATGTTCGCCGACCGTGGATTTTTACGCTAAATATTTCCCTTCGCGTCGAACCTGCCTGGAAATATTTTACTATAAACATTAACACACGTTAGGTATGTAAAATGCTACTGTTCAAATCCGAGTCTTGCTCCGTTTTATGATTTATTTAAACATTTTATTGCACTTGTTTCATTGATATCGTGTTCAAATATTTGTCGAATGTCGGGTGTGGAATGCTTTGTTTAGGTACTGTACAGTCCATTTTACACTCGTTTACCAATATAAATTCTTTCGATATTCTATCCATATTTTAATAAATAAATTATATATGTTAACACATAAAAGGATTATAATAATAATTTATATGATTTATAGGTATACTAATGAGGAGGTTAAATAAAAATAAAAACTTGGAGACTTTATAACGACCTCATTAATTTTATCACAATTATAAAAGCGAGTTTTTTTTTATTTGAGACGTCAGGTATAAATTTATTTGCAATCTAAACCTTATAAGTTTTAATGTAGATATTCATTATCGGTTAAATATACTCGATAAATAAACATTAGGTTTTACATTGAAATATTGATGTCATGCGTCTAGACCGCGCAGATAATATGTGATTAATCTTAATTTCATCTGTAATTACAGAGCCATTACCGACGAACAGGTTGCTGCGTTATAATCTATAATATTAACCCACAATCAGTTAACAGCAACGAGAGGAAAGTTTCTTAGCTCACTTAAATAAATTAAGGGCAGTTATTAAAAACTTGCCGGCGCATTAGAGCTGTTTAAAGATTCATTAAGGAGAGATGGTTTGAGTTTATTGCTTTATAGGTTAATTGAACTATCAATTTCGAATTAGAACCACGTAAAAATGGATTTTATAAATATACCCATCCCAACTCACGACAACGATATCTAATGCGGTAGATAATAGCAAGTTGCATCGGAAAAGCTATTGTTATTATTTCAACGTCTGTCACGCTCGGTTAGAGAAAATCAAATCTCAATTAGTTTATCAAACCGAATTAAAGAAGTCGTAACTTGCGAGTACGTCGGAGTTGATCAAATTATAGACGTTTGTAGTCGTTTATAGAACGGTGTGAGCTACAGAGGGTAGTATTAGGGGGGTGTGGGGCAGGGCACGCACCATTAGACGCGGCCCGAGGCACGCGACTACACTTGTTACAACATCAGCTTTCAACATAATTGCGTCTAATCACACATATACCCGAATAGGATCGAATAAATCCGACGTATTACACTTCGATGGAATCACGAGTGCTACCATGTGGTTTGTTAGTTTGTAATCATGTCGCGTAAAGGGTTTATTAAGTATATTTATTAATAATTTTACTTTTTAAAGAAGACAAGTTAAATTAGATTTTTAAGATGTGCCTTCTGATAATGTATGTTGTCTGATTTATCAAAATACTCGTAGAATGAAAAAGCACTTAACAAATATCTACCAACTTAATTATCACAGAGAGTTAAATCTTAAAGTTCTGTGACTTACTGGTTAGAAAAGATAAAAGGTGTAAAAATTCTGATAGATTTTCACAAAAATATCAGTAGCAAAGTTAATTTGCGAGCGCTCGATAGCGCAAAGTTAATGGGCACAAGAAACGTCGAACGGCTGCAATGCAATATTTATCACCCGGCCGCGAACGTGCCTAGGAAAAAATGACAAATTCATGTTTCCACCCGCCCCGTGCCCGCGCCCTGATTTATGCCCCTCGTAATTTTTATCAGAGTGCGGGACCCGGCGCGCGACGTAAACTAGATAGAAATGTTTTCACGACTCGCTTGTTTATAAAGCCATCGACGGGGAAACAGATACGGTCTATTTACACTGCGAGCACTCGTGTTTGTTCACATATCTCTTTAGATAATATTGCATAAACTACGTATAATACGCTCGCTTCTTCTGTATACCTACTCTACGTCGACGGTATGAGCTTATCAATTATTAACGAAATAATTAAAGTGCGTTGTTTACTTGGTTAACAATGAAATTCCTAATCGGATTCGATACGCGTATCTGTGACACGAGGTCGCACGTCTTTCCGATCTGTCGGAGTTACGTGAATATTTTTTCAATACTAACAATTGTGTCATAGGTGAGCATGAGAAGGAGATTGCATCGAAAAGCTATTACTTCGGCGGAGGGCGAGGGCCACCCCTTCGATTCGACGACGCGGAATAAAATCAGAACGAGAATAGATGAGCTCCTAAAATGTGTCGACAACCACGCGCTACAGGCTTTATCTACTGTAACAGAATTTACGGACGTTAAAGCTGTTTGAGGGGTAATATTGTATCTGATATGCTTCAGTTATTTATAGTAACAGGACAGCGACAAGATTGACGAAAATATTCAATAGTTATATCCCTAATGAGTTTTAAGAACCAGTTAATGATAAATATTCTACCTATAATAAACAAAACAAGTCGTTTCACGAGGCACTCGGAGCGGTAAGTGATTTTAATAGACGAGCAAACAGTCCCCAATTTGAGAAGTATTCCCTCTTCACAAATCGGCGCTCGACGGAATGGTCGCAAATCAGACGAGGAGGGCGAGGGCGCTCTCGAGGGAGAGCCCCTTTGATCCCTAGCTGACCCGAAAATAAAAAAGGTTCGTAATAAAAAAGGACCGACATACGGAAGGTGGCGCCGCTTTTTTATTTAAATTAGAGTGTTTTATAGGGGGAGAGCGATATTGCGTTTTGCCGGTTTCTCAGGGGCCGTTCAGTAATCTGTATAAAAAGGTATAGATAGGTGGGTAAACTCTTAAGTCGAGGACGATGAACTCGCACTTTCCTTTAAGCCTTCGATCAATTTTAATAGTATACACAAGGGATTTATAATGATGAAAAATTTAAATTATATTCTAACAATATTATACTTTGCGTCATACCTACTTCACATACAATTGGGTTGTATTCGCCAAGCAAAGCTATAGCTCTTGAAAGCGTGTTAAATAATTCATAAGATTGTTGATTCACAGCCAAAAGTAACAAATCACATTCAGGTGATAATATAGGTAATCTTCTAAAGCGATATTTTCGCCAACTATTTGACTAGCAATAATATGGCGGTGCCTAATGAGCACGTTAATTTTTAAAATAGCTTTAAATATAAATCAGTGTCTGGCAAAGGTGGAAACATTGTCGTCAGTATGCAGCTCTAAGAGTACTAATCGAGTTGGCTCGGCGCCCAGGACTCGAGATTAACAAGAGTCTATCGGCCGCACTCCGATGAGAGACGAGTGAGTTTCACCGCTTTATTTTCGAACTCATTATCTTTGAAGTGATTTATTTTGGAAGTCGTCGCCGTAAACCTTGTGCTCGTCGCTCTTACTTTACACATCACGAGATTAGGTCGCTCTAATGACTTGGCATCCGACTGCGAAAATACCGATTGATATAATAGACGGCGATGAAGTCCGCATTACATAGGTTACCCGCTGGCTAGAGACACAATTAGCGTGTTGAAAAATTACGTAAATATTCAATTCAAAGATAGATTCTAACTCGCCACGCGAAACTATTTTGGAAGTGTCAACAGAGCTAGTGTAGTTTTCAGAAATCATATATTACATTTCCACGCGATGTTCGCACCTATTTCAAACACACTTCTAATGTGTGAAACATGTTAATTTGATAGAACATAAACGCTGCGACCGTGTAAAAATCAGAAGCCATCAAGTTTATAAATTGAAATGTATTGTACAGTGAACATAGAATAATTCAACTCGGTGGCAATTTTATTAATTCGACGTTGTTGGCTAGCAGCCAAGTCGAGTAGCGCGGCTTAGATCGTTTAATTAACGACCGTCGAACTTTCGACCTGTTGAAAGCCGCGTGCCTTTACAAAATGAACTTACTTTACACATTCTTAGCTGCTTTAACAAATAAACTTTTTATATTGCGTATTTTTAGAATTTGTTCTTTAAATATTTTCTTACACTAATAGGTATACATAAAAAAAAACGTAACACAACCTGTACATATCCCACTGCTGGGCATAGGCCTCTTCTCCTATTATTGAGAAGGTACTTCTAAGGTACTCTTCTCCTATTATTGAGGAGGTTGACTTCTATATGCGTATATTTTATATTGAATTATCCGGTACAATAATGACATTATTAAGGAAATAATGCGGTATTAAAATGTCTTAAAACGATGTGTTTATTTTATGTTTTAATGAAATTAGTATAATGATAAGATTAGTATCCGTTCGTAAAACCGGTACAATAAAGTGAATGTTAACGAGTAGCCGAGGCGACGGCGACAGGAGGCGAACTGTTTGGACAGTTGCCACAATCGAACGCAATGTGGCGATAGCATTGCTAAACATTCCACGGCATATTTACAACGCTGCGATGTAGTACTTTAGAACTATACAAACAAGACACGTGTTATTTAAATCGAATTTGAGCGAATGTTACGAACTATTAATATAATATATACGACATCTTTACTCACGTTTGTACATAAACAAGGTTATGCCACACGAACTAACACGTTTTGATACACAAGGTTGAGCTCGTTAGTTGTTTTTATTTTTATTGGAATTTTTGAACAGTTTACA
The DNA here is from genome assembly GCA_018235645.1 of Junonia grisea. Taxonomy (NCBI): domain Eukaryota; kingdom Metazoa; phylum Arthropoda; class Insecta; order Lepidoptera; family Nymphalidae; genus Junonia; species Junonia grisea. The sequence continues at coordinate 9,948 of DVXP01001288.1, read as the reverse complement.
GAATTTAACAGATTATTATTGTGTTTATAAGCAATTTAAAATATTGAGTTAAATAATAGTCAACGGTTTTTATTTATAGTTAAAGTAGATTTATTACAGGCGTTAGTTAAGAATTCGCACAGTTGCTGTAATCTCTCATGAGCTGTAAGATACGTATACGATGTATTAATATAAAGTAAATTAATTAAAGATTAAACATTAATATTTAATTCTTATTAAGTACCTACATTAATCGTGTATATTAATTTTCCATGTATTTTTACGTTCCTAAGTAAACGTAATCTTAAACTTTACCGAGGGGCGTAAAAGTTGACATATTCTCAAGCGTTTCGCTACAACTAAGCAGAATATAATGCTTACCCCAATAATGGCATTGAGTTCGGTCATGGTGACCTGCTTCGCGCGCTCCACCGCCGACGCCACCTGCTGCTGGTGCTCTTGTGACAGGAACGGCAGGATTTGCGCTATTATTGCATTTAGTCTCTTCGCTATCTCCGTCTGCAACACGAACACGTGGGTTAATATCAAACTTACTGCCACAATATAATGAAAATATACCTAATAAAGACCTAACCCTTTTCCCATAAACTTTAAAAACACCTCACATTTGTAAATAAAGCTATTCGTATTCTCACAATTTCCAAGTCGTAAACATATTCCAAGCATGTGATTAAATGCAACGTCTTCCTTTATACATTCACCAGTTGATAGGTGTAATAAAAGCGGAAGACGCGCGTAAAGTAAAAAGTTAAAACAAATAACGGGTGTAATAATCTATATCTGTGAATGAAACGAGCATTAACATTCAATAAAGACGGGGGTAATCAATTATTAACCGACCGCTAACAGCGGAACGCGTTTTACATACAAATAGATATTCGAAAATGTTTCCACATTCCCGCGCCGAGCGGCGGCGACTCGATTCAATAATAGCATATTATAATTGTAGCCGATAAGTTGCCGGCTCCGGCTAACAAATAAAATTAACACTATAAACAATATGCATGCGGTCAAATGAAATGATAAATCGCCGTGTTACCCGAGCCACTCGCGTTTATTGGCTTTGTTCGTATTTTCCGTTTAAATGCACATTAATTTTATTCACAGATTCGCAGTGAATCGAGAACGAATTAACATAATGAGCCTTTTGAAAGTGGTTTTACAACATGACACCTTATATTAACATCACCTTATGAACATTTTTATTGACTGTTTTGTTATTCAGATTTGTTTTGTCCGGGTACACATTTCTTAATTTATTAATGTTTTCCTTATCTTAAATTTTAAAGCAATATATTGATATTTTATTGTTTGAGGTATAAAATGACTTCTTATCTCTGTTATAGTTGTTATTATTGTTATACGATTTTTTGTATAATAAATTCAGAACTGTACAAGAAATTCTTTGGTGTTTAACAAAATCACATACCTAATAATTTGCAATAAACACAAAAATTTTAAAGGTAGAGTTTCGCTCAGAGGTTTTACAGTTTTTTTTTGTGTAGAACATTATTCGAAATGCCTAATGCATTAATTCATAATACAAAACAAGGTAGATTTAATTCATTCCATAGCGATTTTAATCTTGTTTGTATAGAATAGGTACGAGTATGTCGGCGACCGCAGCGCGCCGCGCCGTGCCGCCACAAATTGTACTTTCATTCCGCGCTAAATGGACTGTTTGTCGCGACCCGTGCTCCTGGTAATTTATACCTCGCTTTGCTTTACTTTATTGTGCCGACTGTACATTCGTTTCATTGTGTTGTGTTTAAAAAAAAATAACATATTTTTTTAAATTTTCTATTCTACCACTGTAATTTGAATAAAATTTTTGTAATTTTATATGAATATATTTGACACGCTATTATGCTACGAAATGAAAAATAGAGATCTCTATTTAATAGTAAGAAAATATATTGTCTAGCGCGTTAATGCAATAATATAAAAGTTTTGCCATTACATAGCTATTTAATTTCAATGAGTACCTACATAAAAAGTGACAATGTCGTAAAAATATTCAAAACACGATATCGTAACACGAGAACAGTGACGAAAATATTAGCTCGTAATGTAAATAAATGTATTGCCGGTTGTATAACACGGGCAAGTGACGCGGACAAGCCGCGACGCGCCCGAATTACCGCAAATTACATTAGGTACATCCGCCGCGCCGCACCGCATCGCATCGCATCGCGCCACCCGACACCACGCGAACATCTGCTCGCCTAAATGCTTTTATTTTTATACACTTGTCTATTTCGCTATCATAATTGCGTGCAGTTTATAGTTTACGCTGAATGAATATTAAACTGAACTGCACGCTTGTAGCGTTACACGAGTGGCGTTTATCAAATGCAATTTAATTTATTTGTAATGTATCTTGCTTACGGAATTATAACAAACGATTTTCGAATAACATCAAGTATATTAATAAATCGCTATTGTTGTAAGCAAATTAGAAAACATGTGCGATATTCGTTTAATTACGCGACGATTATATTAAAATTAATTTAAATTTAATCGTTTAAAATTAATTTTAATATAGTCGTCGCTGACCTCATTTCTCAATACATCCATAAAAGCACTGGTTTGTAATTGTCTACATTTGGCTTCGTGAAAGTGAAATTTTAATTGTTTAATTAAACACTTCATTCGCAATACAAAAAGACATAAACGGACATAACGAGTTTCATTTCGCATTTCATTATACTTCATCGTATAGGTATATCGTCAATAATAACAATAATTGTTCATAAAAATTCTTTTTTTGTAGAAAATATTTCATGTTTCAGTGTATAAATATGAGGGTAGATAGAAATATATCTCGCTCCATAGTTCCCGAACAACAGCTGCGCACAGCGCGGGAATAAAAAAGATCGTACAAAAGGGCCGCAAAATACGTACTTTTGCGGGCTCTCCACAAAAGATATAGTAAGGTTTGTCATTAAGGAGTTCATCCCCGCGCGAGAAATAAAAGAGGAACGTGGGGGAGAGGGAGGCCGGGTGAGACACGGGGGCGCACTAATGGCTCCGACACTCATCCGCTAATGCCGCGGGTGACTTCTCTTTTTGCACGATTTTCACGTGGTTCAGTCGGTCGAGCTTTTAATCTGGAGTTGCATCTTGCGGTGACGCTCCATTTGTTCACGGCTTTATATCTACATTTATACGTAAGTGCAGTTGGAGATCTACTACATTACGTATGCGATAAAATAAATTAATTTATCAACCTCTACCTAGACTACAAAACAGAAACAAATAATTACTTATAATAATTTCTTTTATGATAATTATTTTTTTTAATATCTTAAAATGGTTGAAAAAATTAATGAATATTATACATAAAATACCACTGACTGCATTTTTAACTACGCAATCCATAGAACAGCATTAATAAAAATTTTATTTCTAAATCTTAAGTAATCGAGTCAAGTAATAGAAAAGTGTCAGTCGTTGTGCAATTTGTCCTCTGTGACATCAGTCAGCAGCAGTAATGCAGGCTCGCGGCGGTCGTGCGGCGCGGAGCATGCAAGGCGGAGCAGCGCGGGGTAGCGTGACCTAAATGCAGGTCTCGCTCGCGGTCGCACGCCGCAATTTATTGTCTTTTAGCTCTCTCGGATACTCACGCCTAGCCCGAGAGTAGCGTTGGAGCGGCAGCGGATTAAAATATTAACATTTGTTTTGCCCGCTAGATGGTAACTTGTATCAAACTGAAAACGTCTTTAATGGTTCTATTCCAAGAATCAGCAAATTAACCTATTAATTGTTGATATTTTTATTTTTTTAACCAAAATTGAACTACTGTTTCTACCAATCCTATTAAGGGACGAAATTACTCTTGATTTAGGTAATTCTTCTTAAAATATTTAGAATGTCTATTTGACTTTGCTTCGTGAATATTAAAAAAAAGTTTATACCTACTGACAGTTTTGTTTATCAAATGCCAATAAATAAGACTTAAGTTTTGTCAGATCTCGTTTGAAATAAATTGATTTCATATAAAATAATTCATGTTGAGGTAAGAATATTTTTAAAACCCAACACGTTTCACACGTGTCCGTTACATGGATATAAATTAGATAGGTATTGGTATTTGTTCATTATAAACGACACACGTTTAAGCTTGGCTACCTTTCAATTAGGTTTAATAAATTGCCAAACGTTTTGTCTGCTATTAGATTTTATATCAATATAATAAGGTGTCACATTAAAATGTAATTTAAGTGCTTACAATACAAATTGTTTTGTTATTCGAGAACTTGTTACTCACTTATTGTAATAAAGGTAAGGTTAACATTTTTTGCGCCGAAGTTTGTAACGACAGAAAAAAAACCCAAACAGTCGTAATTTTGGCAGACTTTTAAGTAGGTGGTCGGCAGTTGGCAGGCAGTAACTCAGCAAGTCCCCGCTCTCCCCCGAGCACTCCGCGCGATGAACTTTTACCGCGATTGTGTTCGCGAAATAAACCAAACGGACGTAGGCGCGGTCGCGGTCGCTTCCACTGCGGTTTCGACCTTCATTAATGGCTGCCAGCTCTTTTATGAATTATTTATGCACGCCGCGTTCAGCTTATCTTACCCGCAGCGCTCTCGCTAAGTTTCCACTTTATTAAACAAAACAGTCGCGCATAGAGAGGGCTCTATTGTATTGTAAGCGACATGGCTCTTATGGCGAAGTAATAAATAATTCTCCGGCGAAATGGCATTCGAGTCGATAAATGGGCTATTATTAAAGTAGACAGAGACCAACATTATCATCGATTCGTATCGCATTCGCAGAGTAATAATTGTTTAACATAGCCTGCCGCGGAACATTAGTGTCTGCCACATCGATAATGCAATCCCGTGCCCGTTTTGCCCACTACTGTCGCTTCTCGTTGAGGTAGCGCATAATGTCCTGAATTTACTATGTACACACCTGAACTAAATACAAATATCATTATCTATTCATTTCAATATCAATTCTGTGTATTCATTATTCGATATTAATAAACGACGTCTGAGCGAGGGTCGAGACGTGACATTAATATTCATTAAAAACAAATGGATAATATAATTATGCGGCAAAAACAAGTCGATTCGAGAGATATCGAGAGGGTGACTGGTGCGGTGCGAGACATCGTTATCTTGATATCGAGAGTATTGACTACATCGAGTGGGCACTCCCGGCCGCGGCTCACAGCCGGCAGCGTCGCCTCGTAATCAGATCGTAATTGCGCGACCAACGAAAAATGGAGTTACAAAAAACTACCGGCTGTCAATTAATGACTTGATAAATAACAGAACTTGTAACTGCTTTCCGTAAGTATGAAACGACTTGAATACTTCACGTACCTTTCATGTATAATTAAAAACACGTGTTGTATAATATTACGATATTACTACAAACGTAGTTTCGAGAAGCCTATTACTTTTAATCGGTCGTGAAGTGATATAAAATTAGGGACATTAAACGGGGCATCGAGCCGTCATTATCGTCAATTTAAAAGCCATTTACTTAGAAAGATATCAGCTTAAAACATATTAATATATAATTTCCATAATGTTTAACTAATAGGGTCACATAAATGTTTGTAATTGACATATCGATTCGAGAGCGGGTAATATTCCGGCGACTGGCGCTCACAAATGGATGTCTCTGTGTTCAGTGTGTTGACTCTCATGTTTCTCGGCAAACAAAGAGCCAGCTTCCTAGCTACCCTTGTTTGTTTAGGCCCATACCGAACGTTTACTGCCCTTTGTGTATCCTCCGTCTCCTGCCTCTCGCTAAAGCGTGAAGCCTTTTTGACTCGGCACTTTTTTCAAGAGCGCTTATAATCGCGTGTGAACCGAGGACTCGCCAAATTGTTTGCGATCGTGTCTAATCTAGAGTATAGAGATAAAAATGCCAATATATGATAAAAGCTTTTAATGTAATTAACTTTAATCTATGAACAGATAAATATCAATTATGGTTGCGTTATTTAACGTCCAATAACTCTTACAATGTCGTTATGTCACCTCAATCTGCCACAATCTGAATAAATTATCATTTATTTAAATAGAATTTGCCCCTTTTCATCCTTTAACAACTCAAGTTAGTGTGAGGTTGCTTTGACGTCTTTCCATTAAAAAAATCCGCTTTTAAAATATAATGCTTCACAGTTTTTTACAGTGTAGGTAATCTATTGTTTTGAAAAAAAATGTTTTAAAAAATATTAAAGAAAACAAGTCGTCATAAATCAATATGAATGTGTATAATAATATAGTGTACATTAAGAGTAGTTTAATATTGCATTACTACTTATCAATTTTTAGCCAACCATAAGAAATAAATAAACAAACGAGTAAAATCTTATCGAATAAAAGTATTCCCCTATGAATTCTATAGTTGACCGAGCAATTTGCCAGCACAAGATAACGACGGGTTCCATAGACAAATCAATCAGTGGAGCATACGTGAAACTTTTTGTCGGCATTAACGAGCCGCCTCGGCTAATGACTGCGCGTTTCTGCCGCGGCTGTGAGAACATTGTGTCGCACAATGGGGCGCCGACACAATACTACGACTCTATTTTACTGGTGCTATACCGGCAATTAGTGTAGTTAATTCAGAGTTTAAGTTATACAATCATTCGACGCTCCGCCGCTTTCTATGCAAATTAGAATACACATAATACGTAGTTTATTTAAAGCGAAATGATTTTGAAAGTATCTCACCTAAGAATATAAATTGCATTTAATTGACTATAATAGTTTTAGAGTAACGTGGTAGCACATTCACATTATTTTGATAGCGTTAACATTAATCGCTATCTTACGATTTCCTCGCACTGTCTGCTTGTCACGATAACGCGATATCATGGATTTGGTACAAAATTGATTGGATTGATTACAACAAATCGCAACAATTTCATGCGATAAATAAATACGATACATAATGTATTATGTGATCAGCGTATGAATGATAAAGTGCCCGATAAGGAAATGTTAACTTAAGATATGCTCGATATATAAACACTTATATCAAGTCTATCATAATCTCCTATTTATAAAGAACGCGTAATATATTTGGTACGCCATAGCCTAATCCTTAGATTTATTACATTTAAAACTTTAAAAAAATAATTCGATCGCTTTGTAGATAAATTGCGTAAAGTTATGAAAGTCCGAGGCAATGTTGCTATCAATAATATGATGAGGTTAAAGGAAAGTAACGTAATGAATAGCAACGTTGGATTTTATAAAGAGGTATCATTAGCGAATACGTCATTAAGTCGAGCAGATCGGCTCGTGTCCGTGCGCCGGGAAGTTTGTCCGGCGAGCGATGCGAGGAGATTGAGGCGGGTTGTTTGCGTTCGGCGTTGTTTGCCGGCTCGTGCTGCAGCGAGCAAATATTGTTACCGGGCTCGCGCTACGTAACGAATGCGAATTGTTAATTTAAGATACTAGCATACATCTGCAACGTTGAACCTTAATTAATATTGATAACTTGTTCGTTAATTTGTATGGGATTCTTCTTTCATCACATTACGTCGAAAAAAATATGTTAAACATATTGAATTCGTTAATTATGTATTCAAGTTTTAATTAAAATCTAATTAATTATAGCAAGCATAGATTATATCAAGTTCATTTACTTAAAACGATTTCATAGTTTACCACGTATACATATCTATTCATTATCATAATTTAACATTAAAAATAAACAGGTTAAACGTGAATAAAAATCATTAATTATTACTTAATAACAACACTGCTATAAAAGGGTGTAAATGAAACAAATATTTGATCATATGTACGGAACGTAACGGTCGCGGCGCGGGGGGAATGTGGGGGTGAATCGGCATGTTTACTCTGTGTGTTTGCGCAGGCTGTTTGGACGCCCGGCAATGCTTATTGTACCCGTTGCAACGACCTGCGCTCAATATTATTTATTCTACCAGACAGCTTCGCAAGAAATAAGATTGATTCGAGTATCAATAAATTCATAGGTAATTCGGTTACATTCGTTGAAACGTTAACATATTTTATTAGGTGACATCACATACGTTTAAATTAATGACATATATTTCTTCATACTTAATAAGGTTTCGTAATGTAAATATTAACATTTTAAATTTCCCAATTATCTCGCCAACGCATCTGTTAAATGTTAATAATTATTATTATGTTAATTTTAAAATGTCAATGTGTTCACGCGTATTAATGATTGTGTTATATGACTAACCTTTGCGAGCTAAATGATTTCCATAAAGATTTGCACTTGAAAGAATGTTTTAAAATTTTCTTGTTATGCAAGCATAAATATTTATTTCATTGTGGTTTTAAAGATTATCGTAAATATCCTACCTAATATAGTTACACATTTTTAAATCAAATCGCATTTTAGTTTGGTTTCAATAGTAGGCTTTAGATTTAACTGAGAGATTTTAATACATTTTATATTTATGTACGATACGTAATTGTAGTAATATTTAAATATCAGATTAAGATATGTATATTAAATGTGTATTTCATTATATGACATCATAAATTATTTATCCGCGATAATTAATAATTTATTAGTTGATAAGTGAGACATTTAAGACACTTCAATGTTTATACATTTAAAGAAATACAATTAAGACACTTCAATGTTTTACCTTCTTTTCCGTTAAGCACGTTTTTTTAATAGCACCGGATAAAAAATAAAATAAAAAAAGTCTTTACCGTATTTAAATTCACGATTTACAAATACAGAATACAAAGTGTATATTCGAAGCGGCGGCGCGGATTGGGCGACCGCGACCGCAACCACAGCGCTGCGGACAGCCGCGTCCGACCCACCCCAGCCTCCCCGCTAAGCTCCACTTGTCTTTACATACACGCTGCGATAAAGACAGGACTGTGTTAAAATGTTACTACAAATTGCTGTAGTTAAATACTTTATCTATACCATTACTTTGTAGACAATTTCTTATTTATTTTGTTCATATCAATAAATTACAAAATATCTAGATTATGTAATTAATGACATGTTTGTGTTTAAGGAAAAATGTGAAATACAAAGTGTATTTTGGGAGCTGCCGAGCAGATTGGGCGGCCGCGACCAAGACCGCAACCACAGCGCTGCGGACAGCTTCGTCCAACCTACCTCAGGCTCCCCAGTTAAACCCAACTTGTCTTTACATACAACGGTAAAAACTAACTCTGTTTAATTATAATAGTACTTGCATATATCAGGAAATTTCATAATTACTTAACATATAGTGGGTAAACAAAGGATAAGGAGTTGATCTAGATATTTAAATAATTTTATTTTTAACGTTGATATTTAGGAGCCACGGAATGTAAAATATTTAAGAAAATGAATAGAAATAATAATGTATATTAATAATAGCTCAATTAAACGAAACCTTGGATGATGACCGATGAGACATACCTACATACCAGGAAACTATGTAGGTCATTGAATTTTTTAAAGTGAAATTAAATATACACAGCTAGGATAAGCTCCAGGCATACCTACATACCTACATCCATTACACGAACCCGAGCCCGGTAAACATAATCCCGTCCACGTGGCTATTAACACGTCACAAACGAAACCGGTGTTTTAGCGTTAATGAATAATTATTATCAAACAAACTGTGCTACATGTCGTGGTCGTCGCGACATGTACAATGTACATGTACCTGCTATCATGTTCTCCACACGTGGCGCCGCACGAAATATCATAATTATTGCACCTCATTTTACACATTGTACACGAGTTTGATCGATAGCACGTAATTACTAATTACCAGCGTATTAACGATAAAAAATTAATATGATTGAACTATAAATTCATGTTTCTTTCGACTTATAAAGTTTAAGGCGTCTTTGCTTATTTTTATGTTTTTTTTTTCCTTTAATAGTAGCAAACCGGCCCGGCTTTGCACGGTAATCCCCAACTTTTTAAAAATTTAATATAGCCTATGTTCACTGG
>DVXP01001287.1:0-15560 GCA_018235645.1 Junonia grisea | reverse complement strand
TTTTTTTTTTTTTTTCTTTGTTTAGCAGTCTTTTCTTTCTATAAAAATGTGTAAAATTCCTTACCACAGCCATGCTATAGATTTTTCTTTTTTTTTTTCATTTTTTAGAAAATATTCTATATACCTATTTCACCTTAAAGCTGACACCAAAACAGGATATCTAGTTTATCTGTAAATAAAATGTAAAATCAAAGCATCTGTCATTCTTAAAAATGCAAATATTGCTTTCAGATAGAAGAAAATTAACTCTATCGTAGAATACAGATAACAAAATAAATCTTTCAATAGTTTTTTGTGATTTTAAAATGATCACTCATAAGTGAATGTGATGTGAAACATGTGATGTGTATGTGAAACAAAAACTATGACATACCACATTACACATAGGATTTTCAATATGCCATGACGAGCAGAAAATTAATCTTGAATTAAAGGAAAAATCACTAAATTCTGCTGACTAGGTTTACCTCTCATAGTTGATTGAAATCAAAATGAAATGGTATAAGAAATAAAACTAACTCATTCGTCCGAATTTGCTCATCATCAATCTCTCATCTATCTCTGTATCTATTTAATCTACTATCATGAAATAACGATACCTATTATCTAATAGAACAGGAAAAAAAGTAACACAAAAAAACCCTTTTCATATACCTACATCTCATATGTAATAATATTTACATGATGCATTCAAAATAATTAAAAAATTATAGAATTTTAAAACATAAAATTGCATTATAATTAATATTATGTCGTATGCAGGTTTTCCTCGTGTGTACCTAACGACGGAACACTCAGGCGGCCGCACTCCAGTACAAAATGTTCTATTGACCAATAAACACTAACAATAATAGTGGAAAGTGATATGAAATAAATTTAATTTATAGTAATTAGGGTTAAAGTCTCGACACATAGAGTATGGGAGTGAAGTTCGGAAATAAGGATCTGATTTACAATATTTAATTTTATTGCCTGTAAATAAACCAGACAAAATGATTAAATGTAAGTATTTTTTTTTGTTTTTTTTTGGTTTGATTTTGTTTTCTTTTTAATTGTTTATGGCGTGCTCATTCTTTTGTCAAATATAAAAGTAGCGCCATAATTTAGTTTTCATACTGTTATTATACCTATGACCTATGATAGACGTCCTTAATTACAGGTTAAATGAATGTCACAACCCTTATTTCAGAAAATATAAGAAAAATTAAATAGTAACTTTGGTCATTTATTAATGTCAAAAATATTTTACTGAAATAATGTAGGTATGTGCTACTATATAAAAAATTTTTAGAAAATTCAAATTATTGAAAAATATTTTGACTTTTCGATACTTTTTTAGTTATAAGCTCTTTGTAAAAGTACTTAAAAATGTCATTGATATATAAAGCAAATTAAAAAAAAATATGTGTAAAATCTAACAATTATTAATTCCAAGTCCATCGTATGAATGCAAATTAATATTGGACTTTGCATCACATGCATAAGTTGTCATTGAATCAACTCGATGCCCTTGGTAAGCAACACTATCTAGAATAAAGTTTACATACTAACAGATAAATTACTTCTGTTTATACATCTATTACGAGCCCGCAAGTTGACCTGCAAACTATACTTTGGTATAAACCTAACATACCTACCTATTGTAAAAGATAAAACGATTTCTTGACGAAAAGAAAAATTGGGTACTAGAAAGACAATATAGCAATTTTAATAAAATTAAGACATCTTCTCTATATATAAAAATGAATAGCTGTTCGTTAGTCTCGCTAAAACTGGAGAACGGCTGAACCAATTTGGCTGATTTTAGAAACAATCGTGGAAGTCCAGGGAAGGTTTGAACGGCGAAAAAATGAAAAAATTGCGAAAAAAAATTCTATATACTAACATGAAAAATAAAGACGCTAAAATGACACTTTGGTTGACATGACAATGTATGTCGGGTCCACTAGTACTATAATAAAATGATTGACATAATATAAATTATTAATATATACCATAAAATAATTGTATATGTTTTGGGGAGTTATAGCATTTAACCATATACAAAAGGAGGAAAAGAAAGCGGATAGAAGAAAATAATAAATATATCTTATAATAAACAGTTTCATATACTTCTCATTTCTTATACAATATTTTTCAAATTTAAATAACATAAACGTTCGACTTACAAAAACAAACCGAAAATCATATCTATTGATTAAAGAATATTATCCCAAGATAACCTATAAAGGTGTTCGGTTAATTGTAAGCAATAGTGATAAGATTCATTACTTGTAGAAAGATTAATTTGGTACTTATTTGTGCCCAAAATTCTACCACTACTGAACCAGCGACCAAGCGAGATAGCCCAGTGGCTAGAATATGTTGATTGTAACTAGGGTTGCCAACCGTACTATAATATATAGTATTGTATTATATTTCGGGTCTGCGTACTATATACTGTTGAAGAAATATATAGTACGCAAAAATACTATATTTTCAAAACCAAAAGATATCTTTCTTAAATATAATGAACGAAAAATATGAAAAATACTATATTTCGCTGTAAAAAAAGTTGGCAGCCCTATAAGTGTTGACGTGGGAAAAGTGATTTTTGTAACTATATAATTATATGGTGACATTGATAGTAGCAGGTTTTGTAGCAAGGACCATTGTAAAACAGAATAAATTGTAGGGTTTTCTTACAGGGACCATCCAACATTATAGTTGTTGTTATTTTTTATGAATATGGCGATAAATATTATCTTCGTGGTAACAAATACTATTTTAAATTTTACCAATCTATCACGTGCTAGAGATTCTGGCACATTTTATTTACGGGACCCTAAAAGATCTGCAATATAAATTATACTTAAACATCAAATCAAAAATTCGCGCCACAGCGGGATTCCCGCATCTTCTGCCTTGCTGAGGCAGGTGCTCTAGCCCGGCTTTAAGTTTAATATTATTTCCCCACGTGTGGAATAACACGTAATAATAAATAAACAATTTCAAAAACCCATATCCGAGTAAACGTAATCATCCCGTTTTCCAAGTAAATCACATCCGATTTTTAATTTGTTTACAGCACACATCATTTAAAAACGTACCTACTCGTATCTTGTTAGAAATTTCAGTCGGAATCGAGGCGCGATCCAATTTCTCTAGAAACGCGCTGAGTAATTTGTTACTCGTTTCAAGTACTCGGTGTGACAAATATTGTGTCCAATGTTTGTTTATTGGAACCAATGTGGGCGAGAATTAAGAATACGTCTTGAAGATGTATGTACGTAAATGTGTTTGTCATTTTAATTCACGTTTAAGTAATAAGTATGACTTAGAACAAGTAGTACTGTAGTACAGTTACAGAATGATGATTATTTCTTAAAGGGACTTAAAGATAATAGAACTTCCTACTCTTTTAAAGGAAGGGTTTAGTTTCATTCTTTTACGACATACTAACAGGATTATTTTCTATATAACTCTCTCGATAGTTTTGAAATTTTATGAATAAAAACCTTAAATGTTAGCTTGATACGAAAATTCTAGAAAAGCTTTTAAAAGAATACAAAGCAAAAGTATCAATACATCTCCTTTATCTCAATAAAACGAATAACACCGATATCGAGACGTCAATATAATTATGTTTCCCATTTTTTTATATGGCGTCATCTTAGGCGCCGGGAGATGAATTGCCAGAGTCGAGAAGTTTTGCCACAGTTCAGAGGCACGGTGGAAGTGGCTAAAATGCTACCAGGCGCGGTCGCAGCTCAAAATTTTAGGGAGGATCACATGTTTTGGGGGGGTCACAAATAAAATACCAGACTTTTTATAAAAGTTATTTGGTGCTAATTCTAGTAATTAGCTTAATATGTTTCCACATGTTTTGAAAATTGGAGATCTTGACTTGTTTTATCCAAATTTTTACTTAGCCACCAAATATTTTTCATGCGACACGTATGGTTTTGGGGGGGATCTTGTTCCCTTCGTACCGCACCAGAATGCTACTACCATATTTTTTATCATGTAATGTAAAAAAAATGTGGAACTTGTTCTTTAAATAACTTTAAAAAGGATGCGGACAATGCGTTCTTTGTTCTTAAATGCAGACAGATAAAGCTTATGACGTATGGCTAATTGTAAAATGCAATAATTGCCAATAATTACTCATTTTTTTTAAAAAAATCACTAAAAAGTATTTAAAAATTTATACATTGAACTACTTTTAAGCATAGTTTTCATTAGGACGTTGTAGATAGTAGTACAAACTAAATATTAATATTCCCTGAAATTCTAATAATTTTCAGAAATATTTTCCTTATCGTTCCCCATTTCTGCGGTATCTCTTTTCCATGAATCTTACTGTCGATAAAAGTACCTAAAGATGTTTGTGATTTGTACATATTGTGAGAGATTTTTTATTAAGAGAGTTTTTATATAAATGACGTATTACGTTTTTTTAATTTTATATACGAGTATAGTTTTTTTTTTAATTTTGATTCGTAGACTTTTTTACCGGCTTTTTATTTTTGAATAGAATTTAATTTAAACGTAACGTGGATACGTTATATTCAGAATGTTTTAAGGGGATTAAAAATTTGAAGTTAATGAATATAAAAAGCGGTTTTTATTAAATAAACCAATTTCATAAAAAACGGTCTAGTCGTTCTTCAGTTACAAAATATGAAACTGACAGGTCTGTCTAACATTTGTGGAAATTTAAACCGTTAAGACTATAAATTTGGCAAGAATATTCCTTCTGCAGTAAAGAGGTCTTCTGTACTTTACGAAATTCAATTTATGTACAATATACCATATACGAAGCCTGGCAATTGCTAATAAATAATACACTACAACAAAGAGTGACTACAGCTAAAACAACAACTAATAAATAACCTATTATTAAGAGTAAACACACAAGAAATTTAGAAAGTAAACAAAATAATACACACGTGATATACCCGGAGCACAGATGCAAAGGACGTGTTGCCAGTTTAAAATATGTCGTAAATATGTCCGAATTTCACCCTTGGCAACACCGTGGAACGTTAAGCGTGGCATTATTTATGTCTGAACTACGAACTGAGTGAGTCAAACCGGGTGAAATATAATGTTTGTTCTAGCCCGTGCTCATAGCGGGGTAAAGGGTTTAGGATGGCAACACATTTCGCTTGTGTCAAATTGTATTGTGATTTTTTTTTAATAATGGAGCTATGGATTAGGGCGTGATGTGCAAGATAATAGACAGTAGGTAATTAAATATTAAACATGTTTAAATTCGTTTATAATGTACCTATATGTATATTTGACTAGATGACCCGGTAGACTTCGTACTGCCTCAATTTAGAACGTTTGTATAGGAAATAGAAAAAGGCTGTTTTTAGAAGTTTCTCTGCAATTATGCGAATTTTTCTTACCTTTTAAACCTTCCCTAGATCTCCACGAATATATCAAGACCAAGATAACATAAATCCGTTCAGCCGTTCTTGAGTTTTAGGGAGACTAACGAACAGCAATTCATTTTTATATATATATAGAATATGTAATTTTGGCAATGAAATTGTATATTATTTAAGCAAAATATTCTATTTAAATTTAATTTTAATCGTAATAAAATTTACATTAGAGAAAAAAGTCTGGCATATTGATTTTCTTCCTCATTTTTATACGCAGTGTTTAGATTTAATAATATACCTAATATACAAGTACCTAATAAAAATCAGAAGTACCAGATTAGACTTAAATAATATTCGTACTATGTATGGTAGAGCCTTTAAGCTATCGAAATAACAAGCTCGTGTAGGTCCGTAAGAATGGCCGGTGCGGAGTCGTTAAACTTAATATAAACAACCAGCAACGAGTCGCTGTTGGTTGTTGCCAGCGACCTATTTATCCTTACTTATAGTATGTTTGTATACACTTTAAACCTTTAAAGAGTTTTTTATTAATATTTATGGTAGTTAAAAATAGAAAAAGGAACAATACCTTCATACATTTATCTAGTTCTATCATGATATGACAAATGTATGGTAAGGTTGCTCAAGTCGTACCCCCTAAGGAAACTATGCTGTAATTTTCACTGCAATTGAAATAAAACAAAATCTTTTATATCAAAAAACAATAAAAGATTTTTTTTCAAAAACATACCTTTGGCGCCTAGTTGCCGAATTCGTACCACCATAGTCGCACCTAGAAAATAAATATTATTAAATATATTAAAAACTACTAAAAACACTTAATAATCAAGGAGTACATAAAAAACTAAAAATAATTTAATCTGAGATCAGATTTTTTGTTACTAGATATAAAGTCGATGCTTACATTAAAGTATAATCGAAAATAAAAAAGGTGAAAATGGTATGAAATATCTGAAACCGATGTATGCTAAATTAGAACATTATTAAAGACATTTAGTACAAATATATTTTATTTATTTTGCTTTCAACCCTAGCATAAAGGTCATTTACGAGTGATGATCTAAAAGTAATGATAAAATAAGTATGAAATAAAGATATTTTAATTAAAAAAAATTAACCCCCGACTAAAACAGAGCGGTGTTATAAGTTTGATAGCTATATCTGTCCTGACCGCTTAATGTACGACATCTAAACGATTTGGATCCAGATTTTTTAATTCTCCACATAATCCCCTAGTAAGTAATTTATTTACTCCATTTTTCAGCTAAGAACATAATTCACTTAAAATCTTTGTTACCATCTCGCTATTCTCGTCGATTTTTTTCCTTCGGAGTTGTTCGTCAAGAAACGAAATAACCTTTTCTGCTGTACTTAACACCTTGAATTTTTTCAGCGTCGGGGAAGACTCTCTTTTCCGTCCTTGACTTTTATTTGGTTTCTGGATGAAAATGGTGGATCCAGATCACGTTAGGAAGCGAACCAAAAAATCTTCTATTCCATCTGGAAATTTTCGAAATTCACCTTTATTTCGAAGTTGACTTGTTTTTCCATTTGTTTAATGCTAACCGACAAGGTTAACATTCTCGGCACCCAACGCGCAGAAGCATTCCGTTCGCAAAGATCATTTGAACACTACTATATAATATAGGATCCCCATGACTTTAGCTACACACCTTTGAGTCACTCTTCGATCTGCCAATATATAAATTGTAAAAAAAAATTCGTATTACCGAAGTCGTATCGATACGAGTAAGGAATTGTGTATAGGTACAACTTAAGCAACCGGGACTTATAAATTTAAAATTAAAACACTGACATGATCTCAAAAAGTTCAACCGTTTGAATACGCCTGAAAGATTGTCAAATAAGTGTTTCGAATTGATGTGAACAAAGAAAAAAGATGAATATCACAATCTTGTCATAAAAAGCTTACAAATGAATCAAAAATTTTAATGAAAACCATAAAAAACTAATTTTTTATATAATTATTGCTTAACGAAGGCAGCCGGCAATCTATTTGCTTACGTCAGCTTAATCGACTGAAAAGTTAATGTTAACAATACTATATGGGAATATTTATAATTATCATACGAGATACAACCGGGGTAAGACTTAGGCGGTGGTACGACTAAAGCAACCTTTCCCTAGATATTAATGAACTTGACTATGCAATCGCTAAATTGTTTCAATCTGTCTATAATCTTTTTTCTTCTAATTTTAAGATTTTAGCTTTAAGGAAGATTAGCTAGATAAGAATTGTTTTAGCAATAAAGCATAGCACTAAGCATAGCCAGATATATTTATATTATACTTATGCTAAAAATGCAGTTAATGATTTTTCTGCTTAAAAATGTATTAATAAACAATAAAGAGAAAACGACGAAAACTCACTAAAGTTTTGACAATACCCATTTCACAGATAGTCACTTACACATTTATAACATTAGTGGGTATCGCAAAATGTGAATTAAATTTTAATAATTCATATAATTTCGTTCATAGCACGTCACATCAAGGATGATGTACTGCCGTGTCAGCCTTGAATAATTCTAAATTTCTCGGCAGGTTCATCTTACGTACATGTGTTATGTTCCTGTTAATTATTTATACGAATACAAGGCTCTGAGTAAATGGCTTGCATTTCGAAATACATAATGCGAACACATAGACAGCGTTATACTAAATTGTTAGGCTTAGGTGCATTAATCAATCATGGTAGGTCTAGTTGTAGCGCTTTTGTTTCTTATATTAACAGGAAGAACTATACTGATAATGTCGCCTTATTTAGATAGAAAACTACATCAAAATCGGGCCTTTCGTTTAAGGGCTACGACACCAAAAACAGAAATGGCTTGCTTATGTCAACGCACATATTGTGTCGGGGTTAAAATTTATCGGAAGTTGGATAATATACTGCTCGCATGCAGACAAAGTCATGTGTGACTGCTAGTATAAAATAAATTATAGTACACTTTAAAGGGCAAAAGAAATACAAAGGACTGGGAACGAGTTGTTTCTTTTAAGTTAGCATTGCGTTAGCGTTAGTAAAAGAATATCCTTTAAACAACGTTTTAATGCTATAAAAGCCTTCTTGAAACAAGAAATTCTCTGTATTTTGTTTCTCTGTATTTATGTTGTTTTTGTCATGATTAATTAATTTTTAACCGGTTTAAAAAAGCAGGATGTCGACTACCCGAATGTTTCTTAAAGAAATGTATACTATATTAACAAAGTCAGTTCAGTAGATAAAATTAATAAGAAAATTAACAACAATCAAACAATATTCTCCTTTAACACAAGTTGTAGTTGTCGATGTGGTGATCCAATAATATTTTAACTGAAGTGGGTCTTATTTTTCTATGAAATGAATGAAAATGAAATAATTTTGTATTTTATATGAAATAAAAAATGATTTTAAACATAGGTATAGGTAGGTACATATTGTACTCGTTAAAATAATGTACATAAAAAAAGAATAGTACATTTCTTAATGACAACGAAAGCTGGGACGACTTTTATAACAAAAACGATACAATAATTGCAGAGTTTAAAGACGGTAAAATATCTAAACAAATACTTAAATAATTACATTTACTGTTTAACGTTTATTAAAGTTTCCCAACAAACAATTCGTAATATTAATTACATACATATTTTATCCGGCCGCGCCGACCGTTTTCATGTCTTCTAAACAATCTGTGCTCTTGAAACTACTAAAAGCCATTTATACAATCGAATTGAAATATAAGATACGGGTATAATATATAACAAGCAGTTGTCTGCGGTTTTGCTCACGTATATTTTGCACACAAACGTACTCATTTACTTTAGTAATGGGAGTTTTATATGAGATCTTAATAGGTCTACGTTGTAGAAAGAATATAATAGTATCTCTATATTAAATAATGTAGTGTTACGGTTACCGGCTT
The DNA here is from genome assembly GCA_018235645.1 of Junonia grisea. Taxonomy (NCBI): domain Eukaryota; kingdom Metazoa; phylum Arthropoda; class Insecta; order Lepidoptera; family Nymphalidae; genus Junonia; species Junonia grisea. Next base: position 6,235 of record DVXP01001287.1, on the reverse strand, counting down.
AAAATAAGGAGGTTATTAATTTGACCTGCATGTTTACATACATACAGGTCAAATTAATAACCTCCTTATTTTAACCTCAAATTAATAACCATTGTTAGAAATGCGAAGTACCAGCTTTTAATCAACGTAAGTTTGATACCTGTATGTATGTTTGGATGTTTGTATATACTAGATTTGATGAAATTAGTTGATCACTACCTTAAGACCTTTATTAGAGAAACTATAATTGCATTTACTGCTTAAATTGAATGAAGAATGAACGGATATATGAAGTAAGGAACATAGAGAGGGGTTTTTAATCCCCTTTAAAAATCTCGAGGTCGATAGATTCTTTTGATTTATTTTTCCGATAAATAAAAGTTTTGCATATACTTACGTATTATGTTATCTATCAGATCTAGTAAATAAAAGAGCCAAGGATTTACGTTTTCACTGCGAAAAATAGCTTCTCCGAACTAATAGTTCGATGTGAAGAAATATATTAATAAAATTCACTTATTTGTTAACATGTAGAGCCAATAAATTTTCTCCACATTGAAATTCTGCCCAACATTTGAATAATTATTCCCGTGTAATCCCTGAACATACCGCCGCTGCAATATAAATCTTTTGCAAGCTGATTCCAACATTTATAGGTACTTAATTTTGTTCGACTGATTTATTGGTGGCTCATCAAAATTCGCCTAAATAGTACAATGAGATTCAATGTATAGAGACCGTCCTGTGGTAGATACTCTCGACCACTAAACCTTTTTAATTCTGGCATTCATTTTCTATGACTTTAGTTTTTTTGTTGACGCAAGGTCATAAAATGTTCATAAATACCCGACTCCTTGGGGGATGTCGGGTTATGTGAGATTGCACTCACTAAAACCCCCTGCGATGGCCGCCACAGAACGGAAAACGGAGAGGCTACGGGATCGCTTTCGCAGCACGTCCGCGGCCTCTCCCGACGGAAACGCCTTTAACAATTTATATTTTTTTATACAGATAAATTTAACTATTTCAGTTTATCTGTAGGTGTGTTAGGTGTTTTGACATAAAAAACTTGATTAAAAAAAATACATTTTTATAACACCATCTCATAAATTTTCAACGTACTCATATTCTTATTATCCGCAAATATCGCCTAGCAAAACTATCACTCAAGTCTACTAATTCAATCTAAGTACCGCAGTGTAGCCCCAGCCTAACAAAATAGGCCAGAACGGCGCAGTGTGGTGTGCCGACACACGTACAGACGGAGCGAGTTATTATTGTAGTGGTAATGACATTGAAGAAGGCGTGATTTTTTAATTTTTTTTTTTTAATTTTTGTGCGTGAACACGGTGTACCAAAATGCCGTGTTAATTTTGTGAGTATTTTTAGGTTTTTTATTTAGAAGTATGTGAGGGTTTGTTTAGTTTATTGTTATTATTATTGTTTAGGTTATTATAATGTTTAAGAAAAGTAGTTTAATGGAGGAATGTTTAATAATCACAAAAAATTATAAAAATTATATTAATATATTTTTTTATTATGACAGTGTTTCCCAAATATTGTTCTGCCGTGGCCCCAGTAACTTTCATATTGCACCTTCGCGACCCACTGGATACTTTTAAACCCAAACTATTTCGATTACGACTAAAAATAATACACATTATTTATTAATACTAGAAATGTCTTATTAATACTCATATATTGGTATCACCTATTCAGTCACAAAATTTTAGTGCGAAGTATGGATATATATAATAGCTCGAGCATATTTTTATGTAAAGAATCTAAGTTCGCGGAAAATAAATAATTTTCTTAAAATTCAGTACATTTTTGCACGATTATTATTAACACATGTGAGGGTTAAGATATTTTATTAAATAAATATGTATTGTACCAAAAACGGTTAACTATTCAAAAATTTTGTCTTTTTAATATAGATTTATTTTATATACCATTTTATTATATTTGTATAGTATGAATATAAACAATATAAACAAGTACAGTTATTATAAACTCAAGTTCGTTTTACAGTAAGGTCTTCGAAACGTGGAATTAGTGAATAATACATTTTCAATGAATACGAATACGAATTTCAAATTATTTTCCCTATTTCGTGCAGTCATACTTCATCGAGGTTTTTTTTTCTCTAAGGCGTTTATGAATTAACTTTAGCCCTCTAAGTACGTTGTTAGCGTTAATGCAGATTTTGTTAAAAGTACTTTTTAACCGACATGAAATGTGTGTTCTAAGTTCCACTTTTTTCCTTATACATATATCACACAGAACCAATTACGTAGCACTAAAATTCCATTTAAATACTTAAATACTATGTATGTTGATGAAAACATAAAACACCATACGTTGCTTTTTGAGATTTGTCTTTTCAAACAGACAGACGCGGCATTAGACGTTGTTTTATACATTTGGACGATAATGTAGTGATTAGCTGTGATTTTCGTCTTCGGTGATCTGTACAGGAATTGTATTAAAAGGTATAGGATGACTTTTGTCTATCAAACCAATCAATGCCCCAATACGATAAAATAGTTTTGAAAATTTTAATAATGTAGTTTTTGTTTCTAGTATATTTGAACTATTTCATATACATTCAAATACGCCCACTTGAATAATTCAATTCTGTTAGCGATACGTACAATTTTTCCTTAAAGTATCCAAGGCAGAAATATGCAAATGAAGTTTTACTAACTGAAAGTACTCATAATATTCAAATGTTATGGTTAGCACGGTTTAACTTAGTGCTACGGTGTTTTAATTTTAAAGTGTATAGGTTAACCTTGTTTGGACGGCTACGTTGCTAGGCAACCGATACTGATACTGAGGAAATGTATTTATATCAAAGTTTATACCATTACTGGCTTTAACGCGCAGTTTTGCTTATTTTAAAGTAATTTACAATTACGATTATTATTCATTATTATCTCTTTTGTATTATTTCTTTATCTCTGGAACTCGTGGTACTTTTTTCTCAGTGAAAGGTTATAATTATGTTTGTAACGTATAGACGCCTGATCTACCGAAGTGATTGTTAAATTTCTACATACGCTTTGGAGATACAGTAAAGGACATTGACTATTTAATTTTTTAGTATGATTATGAGAACTTTCTTTTAATACCTTGAAAGCTGTCCTTGGACTCATAATATAATAGTAACAATCTTGACAAGGTTGCCGCAGTGGTTATTGCAACTGACTGAAGCGCTAACTGTCGCGGCTTCGATCCCCACTCATCACAAATCTCTGCATAGCCCATACGGATGTTTGCCATAATCCCAGATTCCCTAAACAGGATCACGTCATCTTAAGGACATTTTAAATAGTCCTACCTCCCTCAACTTAATCGGTTAAAAGAAATTATACCCGTACCTTGAGCGTTCATCTGTTAAAACGGGAAACCTAACAGTAACATATTATGGGCTTCAATGATATCGATTTCAGATTACCCCCCTCTCACCACCCTCCCCTAATTGTAATACCGTTTGTTCTTATTCGATTCCTAGCATTTTTTTAATCTGTGTAATCCGATTACATAGGCTGTGTTGCTGTGAAATTGTTTGCTAGAAATCTGATGATAAGATTTCTTAGTGTAATGTTAGGAATTATTTTGGGCCAATTGCTTTCAAGAATCGATGCCAAAAATTCGGTATGAAATCAGATAAAAAAGAAGATACGTTGTCGTCAATATGAAGACTGAATTTTTAAGTCAATATGTACTTACCTAGTAAACTTATTTAACAACAAATCAAAACTTGAGATACAATTAGATTTCAATCCGCGCCTCCGCTAAACCTTAGCAGTTCTGTACTCAGTTAAACGATGGGTAGTTGAAACACCATGCCGAAATTCTTGATCTGCTAATTTTATATGTATTAGCTCTAAGCGAATAAAGAAATGTCCCAATTCTTAAACATAAATATAGTATAATATATAAAACATACTAAATAACAGGGTATGCTGGAAGAACTTTCTTATAGGGATAAGCATACCTATTAAATGTTTCACGTGGATTATATATGTATATCTCAGTAATGTTTCTGGCAAATTACAATAAACTGTTAAATAAATAAGTATATAATCACGTTTAATATATATCAGATAAATTACGTCGCAAAACACGATGAAAACATCTAAACCTAACATCGTGGCCTGCGCAGGTCAATAGCTCTACTAGCGATACCTTAAATTGTGAACTTGCTTGGAAATGACATGTGTTCTTATCTTATCGGTAACACTTCATTATTATCTCAAAATGTTTTTATTTGAATACAATTGATTAAATCAGTAACAAATAAAATCTAGCCATTGAAACAAAGAGTAGTATTCTTTGTGGAGAAACCTAAAATATTATGCTTTCATATTTATATTCCTTATTCATTATGTGTTTAACTTTTCAATAATAAAATTTTCTGAAATGTTTATATTTGTGATGAATTATGTCGCAAAACAAACAAAAAACATCTAAACCTAACATGGTGGCCTGTGCAGGTCAATAGCTCTGCGAGCGATACCTTAAATTGTGAAGTGGCTTGGAAATGACGTGTGTTGTTATCTTATCGCTGACAATTTAATATTATCTTAAAATGTATTTGAATATGATCCATTAAATCTAAAATAAATAATAACCATTGAAATTTAAAATAGTATCCCCTGTGGAGAATTGAAAATATTATACTTTCAGGTAAAAAATCTTATAAAAAACAATTATAATCCTTATTTATGATGTTCCTAATACTGACGTTGTCTGAAATTTGGTAATATCTAGATCCTATTTTCTAAAAAAAATCATTTAAAAAGTTCATTGATCTTTCAAGTTTGGTGGTACAAAGCGTTTTGTATAGATTGCAACATGTCAACCTGTATTATACGTTATGTATAAGTATACGAATACACACGAGTTAACATAAGAATCCCTATACAAATGCCATTTCCACAGCTTATATTCTATGTGCGTTAAAAATAATTACTACTGCCTGCCCCTTGTTTACGCGTCGCGGGCCAAAATAACACGTCGTCACTCGAGCTCTCTTTGTATCGCGTCTTTGTGTACGTTACTATCTTTACCTTTGACGATTTGTATGGAAAATAAAAAAAAAATACGCCTCACGATTCCGTTTGCATGGAGTTTTATTGATAAATTGTTGGTAAATAAAACCTGGATATGAAAAATGTTTGCACGAAAGATGATGAATTAAGATTTGGATTGTGGTGTTCAATCTTTCTTAATTGCGGTTATTAGAAATTAAGGACACATGAACACTTGATTGATATTTCTTCTCTATGTTTCGGGTTTACGTAAACTTAAATTTTATTTGGACAATGCAAGTGTAAATCTTGTTTCTTTTCATTTAAAATTATTGCTAAACTCAGTTCAGTCAGTTTAGTCTTTATTTTATTTCATTAGTGTGTATGTTATCGTTATAGACGCGTGTATTTATTTGTGCGTCCGTTTGTTCCAGATGCCCCGCGCCCGGGAAGAAATGCAAGTAAACGTGGCGGGCCTAAGGAGAAATATTAAAAATCTCGCGCACAACTACTCTGATGCTCAGGTAAGACACGTGTCTGTTTATATATCTTTAAAAAAGATCATTGAAGGGATGACTTTTAAAGGCAAGTGGTTAAATTAAAATCGACAAACATCTGTTAAAATTGTGGAGGTGGTTGTGGAAAATTTGAGAACTTGTGATTTCTATTTTGTATTGAAAGATATATAAAATTTTACAATGATTCTTCTAAAGTAACTATTACACTTTTATAAAAACTTTAGTGGTCTCTTTGTGCAAACATTACAAAACTCTTGGAAAGATGATAAGAATTCAAAAGATGTTGTGTCATTTATCTCGCTGTGCTGAAAGAAGCCTGAGATAAACGAATTAAACCGCGAGAATAGTGAAAGTAATAGCTGATGTTTGTCTTTCAATAAAACGATGTATTGCAATAGTGCATTATAAGTAAAAAAAATAGTTTAAACTGGTTTTTTGTTTATTTATATTCTTGGGCTACATTTTACATGCCAGCATCTGGCGGCAACAACAAAGGTTTTGTTCTGAACTTTGGTTTGACTTTCACGTGCAATTAAATAACTTCATAAAGAGTCAAATTGACTACTTTTACCCAAAAAACGAAAAGGCCCGAGAAAAATTATTAACAAATCATTTTTTAATATCTTTGACAACCGCTCTGGTGTAGTGGTGCTGAATGCGCTATTAACGCCGGCGGTCGCGGGTTCGATTCCCGCTCGG
>DVXP01001286.1:0-15562 GCA_018235645.1 Junonia grisea | reverse complement strand
TGTGTGTGATTTTAAAGGCTATTTACATAAAAGCCTTTCACCTCGGATGGTAATCCTAGAAAATCGGTTTAAATATATTCCCACCCGAGTGTGTGATTTTCAAGACACTGTTATTACAAAGTATTATATTTAATAACATCAACAAACGAGCCCTTGTTGTTTTATAAATTAATTTTCAGGCAGCTGAAATTAAGCATTTTTTTTCAGTTTCAAAATTAAGAATCGTATTATCGTATTCACTTTTAAAGTTTCGTATTGTTTGCCTTATAAGGAAAATTCAAAGAACAGCCAAAGAATATAAAGCTATAAACACATTTTGTTAACTTCAGTTAGTACAAAGTTCAGGTTACCTAGAAACAAATACATTAAGAGAAGTAAACCCGAGCTTAAGAACATGAATCCACTCCACATAATTAAACCACTTATTCGTTTAAGACACAATAAATAAGATCCGAATAATGGCCATGTTCGCGAACTTGGAAATGTATTCCAAGTTCGCGCATGAGGGTCATTAATTGAGGCTGGGAGAGCAACAACGGCCTATATGCAGAGTTGAATTTTTTTTTTATATACGGACAAATCACACAGATTGTGCTAGCCCCAAAGTAAGTTCGAGATTTGTGTTATGGGATACTAACTCAACGATACTAGATTTATAATACATACATATATAGATACACATCCAAGCCCCAGGCCAATGAGGAAAAAATCGTTTTCCATTACGACCTGGCCGGAGATCGAATCCAGGGCCTTCACGTCCCAGGCAGGCGTGTTGACCGCTGCGCCACGGAGGTCGTCAAATTTTGAGATACAGGCACAAAAATCAAACTGTAGCAATGCAATAAACGAATCTTGATTCTCACCTCATAATAAATCAAGAAGTATTTGGAAATGAAAAATACACTATACGTCGATTTTGTAAGCTATGTTGGTGAGGCCGTTGTGGCTCTCGTGGCCTTAGTAATAGTATCAAGCTCATTTGCTGGGCTAATGTGTCCCTTCATGTAACAATGATGAGATGCGACATCCAACATCTTCTGGCAGGTCCATTATGTGCGGATTTTCCTATTAATCATGACGTATGAGTGACGTTGTGGTATGATTTTCTTCGTCATGTATAGCTGATATATCCTGAGTTCTTCATCAAATACGTATAATAGATTATTATTAAATGTTGTTTTGACTTCTAATTTATAATGGCGAATTTTGTAATGATATTTTTTTGGTAAATAAAAAAATCTCTCATTGTGTAGATATGTTCGTCCCTACGAAAAACAGCTTTAAGAAATCGTGGTTCCTGAAGAATTGTTTATTCAAAAAACCAAGTACAAATAAATATTTAATTAAGGATAATTATGTGTCTAAAATCATATTATAATATTGTTCATTATTTTAGCGAACTCTACATCATAAATTCGATTCAAGATCCATTTTACCAAGCACGTTATTAAAATCTACGTAACGTAACGCTCATCGTAGGGTCGCCAAACGTCTTGTCGCTCATCGTAGGGTTGTCAAACGGCTGTCCGGAATAGATTTTAAACAGCATCATAGTTTTTAAACAAAAAAGAAACCTTAAAGAGGTCTCCAGTAACGTCCTGGTTTAAGCATCAAAAGTCCTTTCTTTTTCAAAGGCTGTCAAATTCTAATTCCGAAGATTTTTCAATTTAAAGTGGCAACCCTAGTTCAGATCAACGTAACTTTATGCAAATCGAATTAGTTCTGAGGAGAATAATCTCATATTCAACTATCTTTGAAATCATATTATGAACATAGACTTTGGTATTTTATTCAAGAACAGGTAAATTATGTGTGATTTGAATATAATTCTTTTTATTACATACTTAGATTTGCAGGAAATTTTGTGTACCTACCTAAGTATACGTTAAAAGTCGTCTTTTCTCATGCATACGTAGTTTCATTATATAAACTTCAAATGGTAGGAATAACACACTCAAACTATTTGTCACGTAACACAAAGCATTTAAAAGATAATTAAATTACGATATTATATTGTAATGGTCGTCATAGAAAAAATAAATGTCTGTGTACCTTATCTAGAATCAAGGTTGAGCATCCTGCGGACGTGAGCGGCATCGGTCTCTGCCATTTGAATAATGTTTTATGAATAGACGGTAAAATTTCAAGGAATTTCGCACCATAACTACCTATTTGATATGTATTTTATTGTTCCTAAAGGAATCAATAACGAAGAAATAACTTATGACACGGATATTGCGTGATCGAACAGTGATCGTTTATTATTTGACTATTTTCATCGATAAATAAGTAGAAAGAATATACCGTCTAAAAACTCTTTTTGGGCGCCAATTTTCCAATATGGTGGATAAGGGGTCGTTCAAATATTACGTAACGCAATTTTTGATGATTTTAGACCCTCCCCCACATGAAACGCACCGTAAGGTTGTTCTGTACCCCTCCCCCTCGACGTTACGTAACATTTTACCAAAGTTTTTAGTTGAAAATGGTCACTAAAATAATTTTCGAAACCATTTTCATTTAAAATCACAATTATGTCGTTACGTAATGCGTTGTTGTTGATGGCCCCATAACGCACCGTAACCCTCCCCTCCCCCCAAACTGCGTTACGTAATACTTGAATGAACCCTAAGAGGTGGCTACCTCCGGGCGTGGGTGCGTAAGATGGGGTCTCATGCAGCGAAAGCGATCCCGCAGCCTCTCCGTTTTCCGTGCTGTGGCGGCCATCACTAAAGTGAGTATAATCTCACATAACCCGACCTCCCCTGAGGAGGCGGGAATCTATGAAGATTTAGACTGCGTCAACAAAAAAAAGATGTGACTAAGAGGAGTACCTAATTAAGAAAAAGATTGCCAAAATCAACAACATAACCAATTCTCAATATTAACGAAAAACTTTCTAGGCGTCTACGAAAATACTATAAGAATAAATACGAGTACATTGTATTTATTTTGTATAGGTAGGTACTCTCTTGAATGATACAATTTATCTATATGATGTACCGAGCTACATTTCCACACAAATAACATAGACAGTTTTGATACATTTCCTTCAATTTCCTAGAGAATGAAAGCGCTATTTTTATATAAGCTGCGGGTATCATCTATGAAAGAGGAAGACCCATAAGGAAGCGCCATAACGAGCGAAGCAGATCGTTTTCAGTACATTAACGTTTATTTGTGCGAAATGATGATACGTCGTTATGGTACGATGTAGGTACTCGTGTACTTTAATTGTTGGGTTTTTTATTGTTCTTTCGCGAGTAATAAATGTGTGAAAAGTTTTTACAAAATTTTTACTCGTGTTTTACAACTTTGATACTGTTAAAGACAGTCCAGAAGGGAATAATAATACAACTGTTCATTATACACGTCTCTATTTTCACGATTAATACAATAATCCATTATATTATATCCGCCTATCGCTATGTCTCCCCTCTTGACATTCACCACCGTTGCTAGGCAGCCACTAGTCAGCCGCCAGCCAGCCAGGAATCTCGTATTCCAAAGAGTGCCGTTAACAATATATAAAATTCAAATTAGTTATTGTATCTAACCACAGTTTTTATTTTGACTTCGTCGTCGTCGTCACCCAATCGCAGTCCACTGCTAGTCATTTTATTTTGACATATTTATTTATTGAAATCATAATTAAGGATACAATTTTTGTTTCAAAAGTAGATTATTTGCCCAATGTCGTTAGTATAATGACACGAATCTCAAAAATTAAAATTTTAATGTTAAGCTACATTGTCAAAATAAACATTGTTTTATCTCTGCTTCTTAATAAGTAACTTGTACTTAGCAACAAATAGATTTCATTAAAATTATGCGGATGTTATCGTTTGTATTTTCTTTTTCACTGGAACAAATGTGTAGCTTTTTAAGGACTTATTTTCTGAAGGACTTAAGGGTAAATTCTCTAATTTACATTCTAATAAAATTGCGAACAGACGGTTGTAAATCAAATGTAATGTACAAAATTGAAGCTTTTGTATAATGTAAAATAAGGATATTTTAGTGACCTTTTATAAGTACATTTTTTATAATTATAATCTATTTATAAAACAATGTTATTTGTTGTATTGCATTATAAAACTTAGAAAATACCATTGTGAAGTGAAATTCTGCGCCAGACAGCCTAATTACTACGCTCTAGTCAGCAAACTACTAACTCTATTCTACCTTTCTGGCTCTACCACATGGAAGGGATGGCGGACGTGCTGCGAAAGTGATTCCGCAGCTTCTCAGTTTCCGTACTGTGGACGCCATCGCAGAGGTTTTTAGTACAATCTCACATAACCCGACATCCCTCCAGGAGTCGGGTATCTATGAAGATTTACCCTGCGTCAACAAACAAAAGGCTCTACCACAATTTATTATTATGAAATATCATCAGTTTATTTGACAAACTTTAGGCAAATACGAATAAACGGGTAAAACTGCGCGTCATGGTGTAATCATTAAAGGATTGCACTAATTAGGTATGTGATTATGTAATCAGTATTCGTTTACGGATGTTCTCATAGTCGGGATGTTTGCATTCGTCTTATGTTCATTTCCGGGACTGATATAAGATATCCTACTGGACGACGATTAGCGTTATAGTGCGTTTGTTTTTTTTCCGAATTCAAGAAAATGATGCGTAGGTATATAGCATACTAGGGCAGGAAATAGTACAGAATCGTTTTTTTTTGTTAGAATAGCTGTTATTGTTTTGAGTCTTTTGAAATAATACACCTACAAACTGTTGCCGTATTAAGATTTCTTCTTCTTCCTATAATTTTCCCGGACCATAGTTACTGAATCGGTTGCTGTGAAATTTTGAAGACAAAAACTTTTGTTGACGCAGGGTAAATCTTCTTAGATATCCGACTCCTGGGGGGGGAGGCCGGGTTATGTGAGATTGCGCTCACTAAAACCCCCTGCGATGGCCGCCACAGCACGGAAAACGGAGAGGCTACGGGGTCGCTTTCGCAGCACGTCCGCGGTCTGAACACATTAAACTTAGACAAACTTAAGGGTAAATCCTGCAAAAATTACCTTTTATCGATGGATGACAAATAGTTTTTCCTCACAGCGATAAACGATACCTACACGGGCGAAGCTGTAGACAAAAGCTAGTGAGGATAAAACAATATTTTGTTTCTGAAAATAGTGTATTTTAAATGGAAGAAGCACTTAAAATAGGTACTTTTTTGGGTTACATTAACTTTTTGTACGCTTGCTACATTATAAAGTTACTACCATAAATCTGTTAAAGAGAGCTCTTTCATTTCAAAGTTCTAAGACACAAGTAGTAAGTGCCCACTTCAATATGCTTTTGTCTGTACCCCTTTGTACCCAAGTCTAAAGCAATATCTCTTGATACTTTAAAACATTTTCAATTACTAGTTGTTTATTATTAAAACTAAATGTTGCTACTTTTGTAGTGTCCGTTTATAATAAAATTGTGACTTCTTAAGATATATAAAAAAAATGTTTAATAGCTATTATATAATGTTCTAGTTGTTTCGGCGCGGTCTGGAAGGGGGAGAGGGTCACGGGAGACATAACCCCCCCCCCCACTCCCAAAATAATACGTTTTAATGAAAAATCTTTGGTAGCAAAGAAAAAATTTAGATAGAACATGTCAAAATCTCTAATTTTTAAAACAAACTGAAACATTCTAAGTAAGTTATAAGAAATAGCACAAAATAACTGTACTAAGTATAAAGTGTAGTATTTTGTTTGTGACCCCACGTTGTTCGTTGCACGTTTATTAAACAAGGCTATTTAAATTATATTGGTTAATAACCATGACAAAGCGATTCAGTCAAAAACAAAACTTGTATAAAAACCACGTCTCGCAACATAGTTCTTCTATCGTAAAACTTGTAAGAACAAGTGACACCAAGTCGGCTAATTTATTTATATTGTTCAAGGTAATGTCTGACTTGGCGATCAAACTAAATAATCTAATTTAGTATGTAGGTACCTATTTATAAGTTATATGCGACGATGATAGGTGTCTACCTATTTTAAATATAAAAATATAATATGTAGCTTGTTTTAGTCCCCACATTCGCCAACGTCCATACCACGTTGAATACACCGGTTCTCGTCCGATCACCGAAGTTAAGCAACGTCGGGCGCGGACAGTACTTGGATGGGTGACCGCCTGGGAACACCGCGTGACGTTGGCTTTTTTTATTTTTGGCTGCTCTATACCACTACCACTATTTTTATATTTATGAAAAATATTTTCTAAAACGATTAATTACGATACCTATTTAGAAATAATATAGGCGCCAAAGAGAAGTCAGTTCTTCACCGATTATACCGACCTATCTAACAAAATTTAATTTATCGAAATTGTTTAATCGGTTTAGGTGTTAAAATAAAACAGACCAGACGAACAAATAGATAAAGTTTGAAAAAAATTTTTCAAACTTTTCCGCAAAATTGAAAATTTGAATTGTATTGAAAATTCAATCTGATCTTGCTCTCAGATATTTTCGAAAAATTTTCATTCCTCCTAATTAATTAAAAAAAAATCGTTTTGCATGCCACAATAAAAAAATGGAAAGAAAATCAGTAACTCTATTTTGTAAGACATATTGGTTAGGGTCTTCTAAAAAAAAGAAATAAATTCAAATTGTACATTTTTTATTACTAACATTTTGTTTTACTACAGTGGAATGGTTACATAATTATAGCATTTTATATATCTATATTATATTGGGTTTGTACATTTAAAATATATTCTTCTACAAGTGCTAAGAGTTAGCATATTTTTCAAGAAATGAAACTCGATTCCAAAGATCAAAAAATAATAAATCCCTTAAAAAAAATCCGATTAAACCGTATAGAAAAGAAAATACCTTTTACTTTACAAAAAATAAATATTACTATGGAATATTGTAAAATCTGTACTTTTTGTCTTTTAAATTTTTTCAATACATATTGTTTAAAATACTGTGTTTAATTTATATTTAAAGATTTTAATAATTAATTATATTAGTAAATATTTCACAATTATATTTACCTTTTCATACATTATAATATTATTAATTATTTTCCACTTTTCCCTTTTAGATTATACACAAAAAGCATAATAAATTTTACACAAAAATAATCAAATAGTCTTCTAACATATTTAGGTATTATATACTTATTTAATTACTATTAAATTAATTTAATTACACATTAGTCATAATAATAATCAAAAACAATCAAACGCACAAGTATCTGGTACATATCACATTTATCACTCAATATCACTAACAACGAAACACTGTAACGTTTATACATTTATGCCAGTATTGGCATAATCGACAAATATGGCTACTATAATTTGTACTAATCTGAAAAACTTTTACAATTTCGAAAAAGACATCAGAAGTAGACAATGGCAAGTTCTCTTCTCTACTTGCCAAACCAAAAATGCCAATCACTGGCAGAAATCCCTCAAAAGTTCACAAACTAAGATGCATTTTGCAGCACAAAATAATAAGGCGGTTGAATCTTATTCACTCCAGTGGTGGCAATATTAGGGCTAGGTCCATGCCATTCCAGCCTATATTTGTCTAGGACTCGTATTGCCAATGTGGAGAGCATCTTGCCAACGATGCCAGTGGCCGGGCAGGTCTGGCCGAAGGGCATGGAGGCGAAGGAATGGGCCCTGGAAGCCCTGAGGGGCTCCCAGCCCTGGCTGCACCAGCGATCAGGGATGAAGGACTTGGCGCGGCCCCATTCTTCTTCTAGTTTGCTGGTCACTCCGTGTGCGAGGACTATGTCGACCTGGCGATGAAATAAAATATTGTTTAAGGACTGTTTTCAGCAAAACCTGCTATTATGAATTGGTTTAAAAATATAATCAAGCCTTCTAGCCCAGAACGAATTTGATATTAAGTGGAATACACCCTACGTACTTATTACATAAGGGGTCGCTCAAGTATGCAATTTTTGAAGATTTTAGATCCTATCTTCTTCTCATTCAACACATTGTAACGTTTTTATCCCAGTCCCCTCCTACTAAGATGTTACGCAACATTTAGATATTTTAGGTGAAAATAGCCACAAAAATAATTTGGTGATAATTTTCACCTGAAACACATAAATATGTAGTTACATGAGAAGTTATTGTCGGACCCCCTACTAACCCTATAACGCAAAGTAACCTTTTACAAGACTTGAACCGCCTCTAAGAAATCTCAAAGGTGTGTCTTATAGTACTGTTAAAAAAAATTACTAACGACAATATTTTAAAATTATGATTATTTACATCAGCTAAATCTTTATTCCACCTTTAAAAACTGATCTCTCAAAATGTCAAATTCATTAAACAAACAAAAGAAAAACAGCCTAGAAAACTTCACTCACCCCAGCAGGAACTTCATAGCCTCCAACAACCAATTCCTCCACACTCCGTCTCACAACGCCTCCAGTAGCTGGATAGAGCCTCATCGCCTCTCTCGCGCAAGAGGCAATATATGGTAACTCCTGTATATCCAGCCCCTCGGCCCGGGACGCCTCGGCCCAGACCACCTCATCATGAGCGCGTTGTTGGCGCGCCGCGTGGAGGGAGAGCTGGTAGAACAGGCTGATGGCAGTTTGGGCGAGCTGGAAGAGGAATATGACTTATTAATGCCATACTATGTTAGATAATTTAGTAAGCAACCTTGACAATAGTGTGTGGTAGGGTTATGAATATACTGTGATTATGGATAATAGAGGAGGCAACCTTGATAATAGTGTGTGGGGATTGGAATACTATGATTTTGCAAAGTGGTGGGTATTGATAACTGGAAAGATAAAAGTACTGAAGTGTGATTGTATCCAATGGTGATTTAGTAGTTTTGCCATTCCAGTGACGATATGTATTTGGTTTCAAAAGGAAACCATAAAAATTAAAAAAAATTTAATTAATCATTACTGGTTATGACATTTTAGCAGATTGGGAACCGATTGTATTTATCCTATTTTTATTATGTAAAATCTCCCTGAAATTGATCGCTATAGAAAACGCCCTATGTAAAAAAACTTATGAACATCACATATAATAGTATGAATTTATATGACAAAAACATATCATACTCTAGTAGGGACCGTCCCTGTTAAAGTGTTCAATTGACTGAAGTTATGTTTTATTCTCATGTAAACAATTATAAAGGGCTCAAACTTTGAATTGTTCTTTAAGAATAATACATTTAGCCTAATTTTATTACTAAGTGTCTTACAGGATCAACTCCAGCCAGGAACATATCAGCAGCCAAAGGTAGAATCCGCCTCTCCAAAGGCCTGAGTTTGTCCAAAAGTTCCTGCTCAGGCCTTAGCTGATCATTGTTGAGTTCGTGCAGTGCTTTCAGGAGAAAATCATCTGTTAAACTGAAACAAACATATTTAGATAAGGGCATATACCAAATTTTTTAAACTATGGAGTGGATGCGTTAGATTGAACTACTAAATGTTATAATAGTAATAATAGTAAGTTATTTTTGGGCCAGAAAATGAACTCCCTTGATTTATTAAGTGCGCTTCTTTTATTAAGTGTTCTATTTAACATAGGTCCATGACTGTATAAGTGTTTATAAAGTTTCTTGTTGTCCACATATTTTTAATTCTTAATGGATAGCAGTGTGGGTGGAAACTTAATTTTAAACAACAAACATACTCTTAGTGTGTCATCTAAGTAGTCTTGTGTCTGTACCTATTCATTGGTTATTGGAAATCTGATATGGAGTTATTATTAATTAATATTATATGACGATTAAAGTAATTGTGGTTAACGTACACGTAAGTGGTTTGTATAATGTGTAACATGAGTAAACAAGATGCGATGCGTGTCGCTATCTATCAATTGTCGATAACCGCAAATAATTATATAATGTTCATCGACTTTATGACTTAAGAAATTGATGCATACAACAATATGGTTTAGTAATTATTGTCTCACTAGCTGACCCGGCGAACTTTGTTCCGCTTTAATGGCAATAAATAAGCAGATTTTTTTGTCCTTTTTTATCCTACGTCCTTCTCCTGGCTCTAAACTACCCCCCTCCCAATTTTCAGCTAAATCAGTTCAGCTGTTCTTGAGTTATAAGTGGAGTAACTAACACGACTTTCTTTTTATATAGATAATTTTTACAATAACTACTAAATCACATAAAAATGTTATAAGACCAAATATAAAGATCATCAAATCTTGTGATGACAACGCGACCCATAGCTTAACTGGCTAGAGTACTGCAACGGTTTGGCGGAGGAGTGGGTTTGAATTCCGCTGTGTTGCAATTCTTGATTTGATGTTATTATATTAATACTGAATGGTTATTAACAAAACTTATACAATAATATAGCTAAGCGAATACGTTAGAATAGCATATAGAGTAAGTACCTTTTATCTACCTACCACAAAGATACTGCGAGCGAAAGTTAATATTTTAATATGCAACTCTTAAGCAATCATAAAATAATTGCTTATTATTAGATTTTACTAAAATATTTCACAAAAACTCACCTATAATGTTTATCAAGAGCCTTCAAGGCATCATTGAAGGATTTGGTCTCCGGTTTCAAAGTGTGTTCGCTTCGCACCAAGTAGCTTTCATTGGAGATTTCCAGCGAGCACCGGACGAACTGTTCCGCTGGAGTCAGTTCTGTGAGGCAACGTTTGGAGAGCGAACAGAGGTCCTGAATGTGATCATCCATTGAGGTCTTTTCTGGCCTTCTAAATAAATGAGAAAGCGAATGTTAAGAACTGTTCTTTGGTGTGAGGAAACGATGTTTTATGGGTCAAATCTTTTGGTAAGAGTCAGTTCTGTGAGGCAATGCTGGGAGAGCGAACAGAGGTCCTGGATGTGATCGTCCATTGAGGTCTTTTCTGGTCTTCTAAATGGAAAGGAAAGCTATAGTTAAGGACTGTTCTTTCGTGAGTGTAAACGATGTTTTGTGAGTCAAATATTTCGGTAAGCGTCACTTCTGTGAGGCAAAGCTTTGAGACGGATCATCCATTGAGGTCTTTTCTGGTCTTCTGAATAGAAAGGAAAGCTAGAGTTAAGAACTGTTCTTTGTTGTGTGAAAACGATATTTTGTAAGACAAATCTTTTGATAAGAGTCAGTTCTGGGAGGCAACAATTGGAGAGGAAACAGCGGTCTTGGATGTGGTCATCCAATGAGGTCTTTTCTGGTCTTCTAAATAAATAATAAAGATTGAGTTACGAATTGTTGTTTGGTGTGTGGAAACGATGTTTTGTAAGTCAAATCTTTTGGTAAAATAATGGAAAAGATGATTACGGTTACTGTGAGGAAATGTTATGGAGTCCTCAATTAATAAAGCTGAAGAATTTGTTTGTCTGAATATTTTAGTCTTGGGAACTATTAGCTCCGTAAATATATATTAACTTAGTTATGGGCTATAAAATGAGAAGCAGTAATCATAAACGCTAACTAATCTTGAGGTACGTTTAGACTATGACCAATACACTGTGAGTATCAAGTGTCAGGATTATCTCTAATAGCGATTATTGTGACAGAATTATAAGCATCCATATATTCCTTGCAAGTGTAAACAGACATTAATGTCGGAGATTTATGTCGCCATTTGCATCGTAGTCTAACCGCACCTTTAGAAACTCCTAAATTAAGTGCGACTGAAGCTGTGGCGTATATTTCGTATTCAATAAAGCAATAATGTCAAGGATGCAACTATCAATTTATCAGGAGTTCCCTCTACAGTCCACAGTAATCGATTTCACAGCACGCCCTCAGGAATTCCAAGAGTTTCCAGCTCTTCCAAACTTTAGTATTTGATTGATCGAAGACCTGATGCTTGTGGATAATGTTATAAAGTTTCGAATAGGGAAATTATTCAGGATACCGTGATGACCTATAAATTTATATTAAACCTTAATAAAGGAATTTGAAATTAAAAATGATTTATTCAAATAAAAATCGAATCAGACCCGAAAAATGTTGTTCTGTCTACTATCAACGAAACCTTAGCGGCTTTAATTTATATATTTATAACCTTCCAGGGAACCTTAAAATAAACAAAATTTAATCTAAGTCGGTCCAATCTTTTAGGAGGGTATACGATTAGTGTGAATAACTAGGTGACAAATATCTGTATGAAAAAAATTATATTACTACAAAAATATTGATACCAATGCTTTTGTAAAAAATTCTATTCTTATTTGCATATATCATTGTATCCACTAAAAATTTAATAAAATTAATTTCTCACCTATTCTCTTCGGTAGGTATGTGCACTGCACCATCTAAACAGCCCAAACGAATGCCGAACATCATGACCCCTATGGTCTCGATGGCCCATCGGTATATTTCTGTGCCCAGTTCTTCGTTCAGAGCATTTTCAGCGTGCCTGAGTTCACCGAGTCTGAAAGAAAGATCATTGTTTAATTAGAGATATGAATCACAGGTAAATAAAATATTAAAAATAACGTTCTGTTGATGTAGAGTTTTGTTTTTTTTTTAATTTTTCACATGTAAACAACAATCGTTGAAGATATTAACAGATAATAATACCGACAACTATTGCGAAGTTTCTTTGAGTTTTATTAATTTTCTAAATTACTTCAATAAAAACATACAGGACGATTCGTTGGAAGTCAGAAATGGTTAAAATATGGACGGTAATATAAGACATAGCCAACACATTCAGCCGAAATTAAAATAAAAAGAATTAATAATCCGACAACCGACATTAAAAGAAAACGAATTATTAATCTAATTATGAAATTTATCTATACAAATTATAGACACATTGTGTTAATATATTTCTCACCTCCGTGTTGCATCAGCGGCTATGTCATCAAAAGCTTTATCGTAATTTCTAAGAAGAGCACCATCTTGCAGCAATGTTCTTATGCCAGCCCAAATAGCTTTGGTTTCATCTCTGTCAATAAAAATATATGAAAATATAATGAACTATGCGTGTTTTTATTTAGATTAGAAATAGATTAAGGAAATACTATTAATGAAGCATTGTTAATCTATTATGGACGCTACGTTGTATTCATGGTCATTGAAGGATAGAGGAACCTCTGCCTTATAAAAAATTGATTGGGGCTATCGGTATAGTATTTTAAAGGATGTGTCCTATTATTTTATTAAAAAAGACATATACTTTCTCTAAGGTTATCATTAAATTATTTATGATAAAGAAAAAATGAATCCTTTTATCAAAATCATCGGTGTTTGAAAATAAGCCGTAGTATGAATCCAAGTATGGATTAAATGTATTGATAATATTTACCTCTGCATAGGGCATTGGGTCCCTGCACTCTTTCTCTGTTCAGTTAAAGGTGATCGAACCCACTGCGGAGGCTCTGTTGTATTGCTTTCGTAGACCTTTGGACAATAAATATTATCAATGTAATTATTTTTCTATAATACTAAATACTATATATTTATATATTATGAAAAGTAGAAAATTAACAAAAGTAAAAAAAAACGCTTTAGTATAATATAGAACCTTTTTATTTTTGAGTTGTGTAGGAATTCTGGGAGAGCACTGTTGTCAAAAACACCAGATAACGATCGTTACTCCATAGTAGGTAATATTCTAGTCTAAATGGTTACTGGCTTGCACTCTGGGTTGCGAAGGTCAGACGGCAATCGCTCTGTCTAAAAATCAGTAACCTGTCAAAACTTAGGCAATAAAGCAGACCCTGGCTAAGTCCGGGATAATGCTAGGAAGAAGAAGTAGGAATTCTCATGGATAAAACTTTTAGTAAAAGTCGAGTCAAAACTTTTTAAAAAATTAAATACACATTTGCTTTGAAATCTAAATTCTGATATTTCTTTGCGTTCATAATTATTATGATCTCTACTTTGCTTCCTTTATTTATGTACGTACGTACTTGACTACGACAATTGTAAAGCTAATGGGCAATTCAAACATCCAAAGTTCATTTTATAACAATCTTTAATTGGATGTGCAACATTAATTAATATACATAAGTCTAAAGTCCATTGAATTCAATTGAACAAGTAAACGTGCGAAGAATCCGTCTGGGTGTACAGAAACGTTATATTTTGTTTATATTTAATTGTGATATTTCCATCACAATTAAGACGATTCTACAAACATCTTAAGCAAGTTAGGTAAAGAATGCAAAATAAGTATGTACTCGTACAAACTCAAAAATATTACCCTATTTTTGCCGCAGTTGAATAAAAACGATTTTCGCTATACAAAAATTCAGCTGTGACGCAAAATGTTGGACGTCAAAAGTGCAATATATACGGTTTTGGGCGAACAATGGCGCATAAATCACTGAGATAACTTCACAGCGAACGATTAGCACGTTGCGGCGTATTGTTATTATATTATTTACAACATCAGATGCTATAAATTAAAAATTATATGGACTATTTAATAATTATATTTATTTATTGGTTGGACGGTAGATTTTGCGCGCGGATTCGGCCGTGTGTGTCTCATTTAGCGTTGTAAAAACTGTTTGTCGACCATTATGAACAGCTCAATTTTCCTGAATAAAAATAATTAAAATTAATATAATAATCTAGTAAACTGGGCTTGTAATGTTTCTTCTGCAAAAAAAATTATGGCTATCGGTTCAATAATTTCAGTTCAAATAACATACCAATATACCATAACATACATAACAAACGAACAAATAAAGAAACATTTTGCATTTGTAATTATTTATAGGTATTATAAATATTTACAGTGGGAGAGCATTTGCACGAATGGGCCGGCTCGACCGGAGTGATACCACGGCCTCACAAAAAAACCGGCGTAAAATGACGCTTGCGTCGTGTTTTGTTGCGTGGGTGAGGGCACCGGAAGCCCAATTCCTCACCTTGTCCATGGGCGACAGCATTCACTTTCAATCAGGTGATCTGTCAGCTCGTTTGCCGCCCTATCCCATAAAAAAGGTAGTAAGGATTAAAAACTAGTAAATTCCCGCGAATTCTTTTACATAATTTATTACTTGAATGCCGTTTTTCTTCGATGAATGATGGTTCCTCAATAAAAACTTTCATCCCTTATAAATTAAAAGTTGAAGAGGGTGACCTTTTCAGGTTTTATTTTCGTGCGGAAAAAAGCATTATACCTATTACGTCATTTTCACGTTCTGTTCAATATATTCATAAAAAATTTAGGCGTGAAATTTTAACAGACAACGCCAGACATAGTTACGTTTACATTTATAGTAGGTATTTTATTTATATGACACGAAGTATACAATACTATAAAATTATAAGTCTATCAATACGTTTTCTTTATTGTACTTATCTTTAAAAGAGACTAAACGGAGAGAACATATGAATTTAAGCCATTTTTGATTAAAAATAAGTGCTTTTGCCAAGCACTTGATGTATGTTTAATGTGCTCCTTATCCCGCTTTTCAGCATTGTGAGGACACATACATATGTACGTTATGTCCAAACGATTTAGATTTCTATGTAATTTTTACAATATATGTCTTATTCATCCTAGCATTTTTCCCGGGCTTAGCCAGAGTCTGCTTTATTCTAGCCTAAGTTTTGACAGGTTACTGATTTTTACGCAGAGCGATTGCCGTCTGAC
>DVXP01001285.1:0-15565 GCA_018235645.1 Junonia grisea | reverse complement strand
AATATAAATAAAAAATTAAAATAAATAAAAAAAAAAATAATAATAAATTCAATGTTTAACATTATAATAAAAAGGGCATTTTATAAAAAATCATATATCTACCTAATCGAGGCCACTGCAGGCAGGTAAAGTTCCCAAAATGCTGGCAGCATTACCCTTGATATTATTATTCAAATTTTAAATGTATGAAACATTAAAATAAAATTAACATTTTAAATCAATGAACTTATTTAAAATTATTTCATTTTGTTGACTTTTCTCTTTTGTAAAACTTCTCTCAAAATAGCCCCCTAGTGACATCTATATTTGACATTTTAAATTAACACATTAAAACATTTAAAACAATAACGTTTAAAGCGCCATCTACCAAAGTGAGTATAAACTACGTTGTCAGTTATAAGTTAAAACTTTTTTAATTACGGTTGAAAACGTATGACTTCAATGTTCATTTTAAATAATTTATAATATGAAATATTTTAACAACGTTTACAATTATTTTTAAAGTTCTATAGACGCTTATTGTTATTAAATTATATTCATAATCAGCGCCACCCAGCGTTAGGTAAAATTGCTCATTTAATTACCTACTCATCAATAGATGGCGCCATAATGTTTAATATATGATGAAATAAAATTATAAATACATACATCATTATGTAGTTATCGAAGTTATAATTGCACGCCTCGTGTAAAATTATAATATGTTGCAAGTTGAAATATTTATAACTATGTATATAAACCTTACTATATAGGTACATATTGCATTTATTAAGTTTTAGCTATACATCATTCATTAAAATTAGAGACAAAATTTTGTTAGAAAGAATTATTTACAACCTACATAAATATTTCAATATGGTCGTAATAATTATGTGTAATGTTTCATTTTTTTTAACTTGACGTTACGGTATATTACGGTTTTAGGCCTAACAGAAATATTTTGATCGAATTTCCCCATAGACGCGTCACGCCCAGGCCTAGAGCGGCGTATTTTGAATTGCGACAAAAATAGATTTTTTGAATTGTAAACGAGGCGGAGGAATTTTCTAGCTGAATTGGTGTATCTAAGGTAGGGTAGGGTATACTCCATTAGTATAGCTATCAAAGAAAGGGAGGCAGGGCGTCGACCTTGGGCGATACTTGTGTTAAATCCGCCACTGGAAATATCTATTTTAAAAATAAGACACCATGTGTAATTAGGTATTTACTTTTCTGATTAAGTAGTAAAGACCACTTTTAAGACCTCAAGTTAAGGGATTGTCTCAGTGTAAAGTATTCAAAAACTCTTATTTTTTTATTTATGCATTATCCGTTAATATACTCGCACTTACTTAATTACTATGTACAATGTTATAAACGTTCTCGAAACATCAAAATTCAATATGTTACGGTTGCTATAGCGTTTCCTGTAAATCATTTCTACAGACGCGAGCGACGTGATGGAGCGGGGCTTTCGTCATCCACGACGGAAAGATATACGAACCCACGAAACCCTCTAGAAAAGAAGTAAAATGGAAAAAAAAGGCGTGGGGTGCGCAAATCCACGGAACAATGAAGTTCAAGTAAACAAATCGACATGACATTGAGTCCGATACATTATTTTCTGATATGTACTTCAGTGGCGATTTGGAGATCAGTTCTTTCCCGTTGATAAACGATGCATACGAAATAAATCTTTGTTTCTGTTTCGACATGCAAATACTCGGCATCGGCATACATAGTGTCAGAAATTTTATCGCATTCAAGAATTTAACTTCAACATTCCACTGCATTATTTGTTACGGAATCTTGAAAACGCTTCATATTCTTGTAAAAACGGTATACGTAGCCATTAGCCGAAAAGTAGGCTCCGAAGAAAAAGATAAAAAAATTGGAGCGCAAAATCGGGCGGATATATTCAAGGCGCATGAGGATAGCTCCTGGTCGAAGCGCGGTCTTTCATCACGCTTATGTTTGATATCGGATATGTTTGAGATTGAAAATACACCAATAAATGACATTGCACAGCATTTCTCAAAACCTACTTGGAACCGATTAATATACACATATAATTATGTATGTTGCCTGCTTGGCACCAACTTCAAAATTTTGTAAAGAAAAAAGATAATTTTTAGCTTTTTATTAGTTTACTTTTGAAGTCGGTTTTTTTGTGAAAAAATTAGTACTTATTTAATTAACATTTATTGAAGTCCGCATTTTATATTGAAAAACTGTAGAAGCTATCTTGTACGTGATCTGTCACACCCTTGGCCGATTATTTATTCTTTCTTTCATACCGTCGTCAACAATGACTAATTAAAAATTAATTGATTTTTTTTACTTCTTTGTGCAGAAAGTTTATGGACATATGCATATTAGTATGATTAGGATTTTTATATTGTTTAATTTCTTACTCAATTACTTATTAATTTTATCAAAATTATATTATACTATACCTACTTTTTGAAAAGTTCGATTTTTTTACATACGGTTTCTTTCAGGCCAAAAGCACATAATTGTTTGGTCTGTAAACTTCTATATTAAATAAGCTTTTTTAAATAAAAGTTAATTACTAACTGTGAATGTATCGCCCCGATATATATACCTACTTTAATAAGTGAGGCAGAAACTTCAAACTCATTTTCACAAAAATTCGTTTGGGTTAATATTAAAATTGGTATTAATTGCGCACAAAACAAATAATCCTTTTCCGTCGTACGATTCAATTGGTCCTACGGTTTCTTTTTATTCCCATTCGTGCCCGTCTACAAACGAATTCATCAAATAATGTTCTAAAACTTTGTTAGGGTTGGAAAGCAATTAAAATAGCGAGAATTCATAAAATTGCATCCTGTAGATGCCAGTGGCTTCGTTCCTGTATGTAAATATTAATACGTAAAGCAAAAATATCTTATACATTTTTACGAAAATTCGGCGAACGAAGGAGTGTGAAATTTGGCATAGTTGAACCTAATATAGAGAAAGATTTACAAAGTTAATATTTCTTAAATATTATTTGCAGTAATTATGTAAAGTTATGTATAACAAAAAAACTTTCTCACATATATAAGTATGTATATGTATATGTTTCTGAAAATCAGGTTTATTAAGGTCACTTGGAGTTCCATATTTTTATTATTTACTGTATTTTTTGTATTATTTTATTTATATGCTTTTATTGTTTTTTTTTTCACTCTTATTTGTACGTATATGTATTGTCGCATATGCAAAAGCGTTTTGCTGCAATTAATTTTATTTTAATCTAAAGACTGATATAATATATTTGCGCGTAGTGATTGTATAATAGTATCACGGCCATCAGTTATCAATCATGCAAATTTTGCAATGGACCGCGTTAGTTACGCGATAAAGTTTCAAAAATCCATGTTCCTACTGATTTTATTTCTACATATTGATATGCGAGGTTATTGAAATTTAAAAACAACCGAATTAATAGAGAAGATGATTGGAGGCTTTCTAACACCTGGGATCCTCTCATTGGAAATTTAAAATCGCAAAACAATCATTCTGCAAGACCTAAAGATACAATTAGTGCCTTCTGCGTGCAACCGGAACGTTATTCAAGATATCAACTTCGGAATCGTTGGCGGTAGTTGTAAACAATATTTCTTTTATACTTCAAATAGACAAATGTCACCTCAGTCTACCCGTGACCACGAACGCTGTAAACAACTAAAAGCCATAAAATAAAAATTGAATTGAACGCTGTAAAGTGCTCGAAACGTCGGGATGATAATAATAATCAATATACACGATTTATTCAGTTTAAAGTTGTTTTATTTCAATGTATAATAATCGTAAAACTCTAAGACAGCAGAATACTTTTAAACTTTATTTTAGCTTTTACGCAAAGTTAACTTTAGTTTTTACAGATAGTAGGTATTTGTTGTTTTATAAACCTTAATTCGTCATATTTTGTTCTTCTAAGTTTATCTACAACGAAGAAGAAGTACAAATAACTCAGGTCATTTTAGAACCCCTTTGGTTCTAAGTACGAGTTACTTCAAGAAAAGATACGGCGGCTGTGCCGCTTTGTTTTAGTAGATTTGAGTGCCCCCGGCACTAAAAAAAATGTTCTTAAACACCAAAAATGGAAACACAACATGGTTTTAAGGAAAAAATTAAGATCGGCAAAACTTTAAGGTAAACGTTTGCATGTAGTGTAAGAAAGACAAAAAAAGTTTTATAAAATCGGTCCATTGGAATTGTTTGGTTGGTTGGAACCTTTTACAACTGTCGTAATACAATTTCACTTTTGGCTAGGTTTTTGTACATTATATGTAAAAGGAAAAAATAAAATAAAATAGCAGATAAATAAAAAAATCTATTTCATTGTTTTTTCTCGCGAAATAAAATGCCAATTAAAACTATTAGAAATAATGGTTTCATTCGCTTTTACAGCACTTAACCAACTAGTTCGTTCTTTACATCAAAAGCGTTTTTTAGAATTTTATTGTCCGTTTGTTTTCTATCTTATTCCTATCAGAGAAAAATCCAAAATGATAAAAATGGGTCCAGCGTTCTTGTCATATATAAAATATGTAATGTCAAGAATTTCTTGACATTACACATTGTAAATCGAATTGTAAATCGAGATTAAGATTATTTGAGATTTCTTAACATCTCTTTATCATCACCAGGGATTACAAAGATTTTCGGAATTTAGTGGAGTCGATGGAGGGCTCAGGGTTCAACGCTTATAATAATTATTTATGTATACATGCAGGCATGTAGGCCTATTTACTTGCCGTCGCTTTACGTCCGACGTTCCAGTTTCAATTAAGTGTCCCTTTTGTTTTGGACTTAAGACCGCTATATGCAATTACGACAACATATTGGATATAATATTGGAACACACCTCATATAGCTTAGGCTTATAATACGACCATACGGGGCTCGCAAACCTATTTGCAAATAAATTATCCGTATAATCGGTATCGAGTATTCAAATAATTTGTAAAGATGTAGGTATAAGCAAATGTGCCTAAGTTTACGATTCAGTTATGACTTCAATGATAACTAATTTTCCGGACAGATTAAGCTTATGTGATGGTTTGAGTTGTAATTGAGTAGAACTATATGTATTATGTATATCGCTCCCGCGTTTTAGCATAAAACTCAGAAATCTACGGTACTACGGATGTATAATACTTAATTAAGACGGCAATAAATTTTTGTTTTAGACATCACTATAAACTGTGATTTTACCAGACTGCTAGGAAGGGTTATGATTTTAGCGCGTATTTCGTATCAATGTATGTAATATTCTTTAATACCTCGTATATTCGAGAACCGCTAAACGGATTGTCACATTTAAGGTATCGTTAAAGTCTTAATAGCCCAAGATAGGAAGTTTGACGCCATATTTTGAGGTAAAATAAAAAAAAAATTACCAAGTATATCGAGTGGGGCATCAAAATGAAGGATTTTAAACACTGATTTTTAAATACTTTTACAACTTGCAGTTTTATTATTAAATGGAACGATAAAAAAATAAAGTTATACTAATTAAAATAGTTTTTAATTTATTCCAACATTAGGGGAACCAAATCGAAGATAACAAAAATACCTTTACATAAATATACAGGTTTTGTCACGTTCATATTAAAATTTTAACACAAATTGTTGAAAAGTGTAGCATATAATAAATCGGGACGATATTTACGCACTCGGGTATTTTTTATTCTTTTGTAAATAAACTTGTTTGATAAATGCGAATAGGAGAGAAAAAGAGAAACACACATAAAAATGATATTTAATTTTACATAATAAGATAAATATTATTAAATTTTATAAAAATTACATTGTTAGTTAAAAATAGGTCTTTTCTAGAGTCAGACTCATTCAGTTTGAAAAAATACCTGCAATAATAGCGTAGTTATTTATAAAAATCAAATTCTATATAACAGGTATCTAATAAGATCTAATTATTTCTTTAGGTAAGTAAATGCTTACTATATTTTTTAGTCTTAGACCACTTTTTTTAGTTTAAACTAAAAATGAAGGTTTCTATACAGCACCATTAAGATCATAGCTATTTCTAAATCATTCTTTACATATGTATCTTATATAGTTTTGTACGTAACACAGCCTGTACATATCCCACTTCTGGGGATAGGCCTCTTCTCCTAGAGAGAAGGTTTTGGAGCTTAATCCACCACGCTGCTTCACTGCGGATTGGTCGATATACATGTGTCAGATTTTCTTCTGGCACATGCAGGTTTCCTCCCGATGTGTTTCCTTCACCGCCGAGCTTGAGATGAATTTAAACACAAATATAGCACTTGAAAATCCAGCGGTGCTAGCCAGGGTTTGAATCCGTGACCTTTGGTTAAGACCAACGTGTTCGCACCATTAGGCCATCTCAACTCAATAGTTTTGTACACAAAAGCTCCTATAGATTGGTAAATAATGCACGATGCTAAGGACACTACAACGAACTTTTTTAAATTTAAACAATGCTGTTGTTTTAAAAAATGAAAAAATGTAATAGAATAATGCTTTTACGGATAATCTCAATTATCTCATAGTCAAAGTGCATTATTACTTTATATTGATATTCCTGCTTAGTTTGATCAGCGACAGACATTAATTTGTGTAATACAATAGTCTATTATCGTAGTGAATTAAGAACTGGGCCCGTATTCTCCGTCTCGACTCACGATACGTAGCGTGCCCAAAACGGATGACGTCATATTGTGCTTGTCAAACAATCACCATGGCACGTTACGTCTTCTTAAAACGGTATTTTGTAAACACACTTCTTGAGAACGTAAGGAATAGCCATAGATAATGATATTCTTGTCTTTTTGGAGATGGCACGATCCGTTTCTATTAACAATCTTTCAAAAAAGGTTACGGGTTTATTTTTTAATAATTTCTTACTTGCTTGACAGCATGGAACGCGCCACGTAGCGTGACATTTCAATTTCACAATGTCATAGAGAATAAGGCTTTAAGACAATAACGTGTTTCAACATAGAAATACGTTTTGATTTGGCATAGAGAATAAGGGCCCTGATGGGCGATATTTTCTGTATGGTGTTGACGGGTCATCCAGCCCTCAATTTTGCCTGACATCTTAGAATTTTTTACTACGTCGACATTAAGGGATATTTAATATACTAGCTTCCCCTCACGGTTTCACTCGCGCTTATTGATTAGCGCCTATGAGTCGTAGAGTGATG
Organism: Junonia grisea; assembly: GCA_018235645.1. Taxonomy (NCBI): domain Eukaryota; kingdom Metazoa; phylum Arthropoda; class Insecta; order Lepidoptera; family Nymphalidae; genus Junonia; species Junonia grisea. The sequence continues at coordinate 8,378 of DVXP01001285.1, read as the reverse complement.
AAATACAGTTTCTTCATCGTTAGATAGATTATTTATCATTCAGTGAAGGAATTTTTCAAATCGGACAAGTATTAGACTAGTAGAGTAGCTTCTAAGATTTTAACAGTATTAGTGCAGATTTAGTAGCTATTTTCTATTTACTGAATATTATTAGTTAATCGTTCGCGGCAGCAGTAAAGCTGAATTGTATAGGTGTAGTGTCTACATATCGGTCTCAGACTTGCGCTTGCTGACCAATAAGCGAGTGCGACGACGCCGTATCTGCACTGGTAGGCCTCGGGTATATGTATATTTATATGAGGTCCAGACGGGCTACAGTCGCCCTCTTATCTATCTTTTAATTTCAGACACAATTTTAAAGTAATATTACGTGTTCTTGCTTGATAATGAAATTATTATCAATCTATGGATTTTTATTACGTCGTAACATTAATACAATGTTTATTTCAATATGCCAGTACTTCATTCTATTCAAATTACATGTGATGTCTAATTTTTATTTTCAGTTTCACACATCTTTTGCTTTTCAGTCGATTACGACTATCATATATTAGCACGTTGTGACATTTTACTGAGAGATAATCCTAATTTTTTTTTACACCGACGGAATAAGAGTGTTAAATGGGAAGGTAAATAATATTTTAGTTGCGAATGACGGGATAATTAAATGAATTACGAAACACCAGGAAGATAATGAAACAAAATGATGTATTGCCGATAACAATCTATAAGGTCAGAGATATTTAAATACCTATAGTATTTTTTATTAAGTCTCGTCAATATCATAGTTTGTGATTTACTTTGTATTTATTGGAGAAAGTTTGGCATATTATGATAAAATCTTTATGTGCCACACTGTCGGTTATCATAAACTGCACTTTAAACAGAATTTGCAAGCTGAATATTAATGGCTTGCGAAGGTTGTCTGCTCCATATAGTGTCATGTGTGATAGTCTCATCAATATTTATTATGACCTTCTCTTTGCATAGCATTTCCTAAACTTTCTTTGTCACCTGTACTTAACCAAGGTCGATAGAGATATTTTCTTAATTTATATTTCGTTTTAATTAAAGTTTAAGGTAAATGCACCTAATTCCGAGGTATTTTATTCTACTCTACAAATGTTTAGTTAATTTATTTAACGTTTTAGGATAAAAAATATGAATTTATTAATTAAGCTGTTTTCCGAATATCTTGGAATTAAGTGCTTTTACCTTAGTAGGTTTACATGATTAAGAAAATTAGCTCTAATATTATATACGCAATGTGTTAAATTTGTTTTGTTTGTCTCAGTTGGATATCAAAATGCTCAAGTAGACGTCACTAATCGCGTGAACTTCCAAATATGACATGTAAAAGACGTTCCATGACAAAAAAGTTACATCCATAAAATAGGATAAATAAATAAAATGTGAAATAAATAAGTAATTTTTTGTTTAGGAATATAATTATTTTCAACAGAAATAAAATGGATGTACTCGTATTTCGAGTACTTTATATTATAAATGTATATAATGTAAACGGTGTTTTAGGGCACTTCATTTTGAACCGAGATGACCCAGCGAGTACGACATGTTGCCCAATTTTTTTTTGGCGCAGGGTAAAATTTCATAGATTTCCGACTACTGGGGGGGATGTCGAGTTATGTGAAATTGTACTCACTAAAAATCCCTGCGATGACCGCCATCAGCAAGGAATCCTCTCAAGAGGGTGAAGAATGATCTAGCCCTCTCCACTGCCCAATGGCTTTGGAATTGGGATGAAATAGCAACGTTCATTATTGTTTGAGTTGCTTTTCATTCTGGCGGTGAAAGTGAAAATGTCTTAAGTAGTAGTTACAAGGAAACCAGCATGTTTTGGGAGTAATTACTATTAAAACTAAAACACATAAAATTGCAACACCGCGAGAGAGCACGATAGTGTCTTTGCCTAGTTGTGAGAATGTGAGATGTTTGAATCAAAGTACGAGTAGGTATATAAATAATTTTTGTTATAGTTGTGTATGTTTATTAAAATGCGTGTACGAACTTCAAATACGTACGTGTAATAAAATTTTCAATAAAAACAAATTGAATGTCTGACTATTTAGGTCACTACGAACATAGCATATCAGGTTTTGTTTATAAGAATTAAATTGTTGTTGTTTGTGTTATTTCATGTATATTACATTACCAGAAAATATTTTTTCATATTGTATTAATTGCCATGATCACTTTACACTTTTTGATCATAATAAAAGACATACAAGTATTAGTACAATGGATTACTTACTTAATTTTAAAAATAATACCTATCTTTGTTTCACTGTTTTACTAGTACAACAAAAGTGAAGAAAATTTAGTTGTCTTATTCTCTTTCATTATTTATCCCCAATTTATTTTATGATTGGCTTATTTATCTCCAGCGGACCTTTTTCCGCTCTGTCAAAAGAAAACAGAGAAAATTATGTAGATTGATGAATAAAATAAGTACAATTCGTGAAAAATGTTCGTCGACTTCATCTAATACAAAAGGAATATTTACTTGGTAATTTTCTTAAGTGTAGCTTTTTCTTTTGACACAAAGCGCTACCCTTATAATTGCAATGGCGACGAGATCGTTATCGTCCACGCTTTTCCAGCCATATTACGAAATAACGCGTTATATCGACTTACTTCGTTTAGATGTGTCATTTATAAAAAAAAATGGTTATTTTTATGTAACGCTATTCGCATGCCCGCTTTTCCATATCAAATATCATGTTACGTGTGCATTGCAATTATTATTTCGTTGTAGCTGAAAAACTTCCAGTACAGTGACTGCACAGTGGCGTAAAGAAACCTCTCACAAAGAGATTCGAAAGCATCTGCAGCTCGGGTGCTGCTTTGGACTGCAAATTACAACTGATACAAACAGTGACTGCGCCGAACGTCGCTCCATACGGAGAATGCCAGTTCGTAGCGGCACCACGTAGAGGACGGACGCCCGTAGCCACGTAGCTCTATCGCTACGCCGACGCGTTATGTACGATCTTGCAATATACGTAGCCAAACGTAAACAAAAAGTGATATGAGTTGTGCGTCCCCAAGCGCAGTGTTGAGACTGACTTTGCTAATATTAACTTTCGTTGTGTCGTGCTCGTTCATCGCCAGTGTTGTGTGGTTGTTGCGAACCAAAGGCTCCGCTAGCCAATATGAGAATTATTACTTGTCGAGAATTAATATAAGCGTGAGAGCGCAGGAAAGCAATAACGCGTCCACGTCCCCGACTATATCGGATCATTACAAAGACTTGATTAAAATAGAAATAGCAATGCGCCGCGTGGAGGAGAATAGCAGGAGATTGAAGGAGTACACGAAGTCTTTGTTATGGGATAATAAAGATAAGTCTCTATGGTGTGTTTTGTTCAAAGACAGTGAAAGGGCTATGAATAAGCCGGTGTTGAGAGGAAAAAATAGACATTCTCTAGACGAAGATTATATACGGGCTTTGAGAGAGCAAAAAATGCGAGAGGCTGTTATACATCTGAGACATCACGGGAACCACCGCCGGAGACGCCCCGACGTCGCACCAAACATGCCCTATATAAAATGAAACGTATTAATCGTCATGTATATAATAAAACGTATATGCCAGTTAGTGTATAAATCGCTGTAAGGACTTATGTATATATATTTTTGTATAAGTGTACAGACATTCGTTTATGAAGCACTGTTTGTTGACTTCAGACAATACTTGAATAAATCATCGGAAATTTGTTTGAAACGTTTTATTTACTCGCTCGAATACGATTAAATAAAATTATCTGTAAAAGGCTTTATATCATTTTCTCGAAGAAGGATAATCAGTTTTTTATTTATTAAAGTATTAATTTTGTTGAATGATCTACAGACAAATTAGCTATATGCATTTTCGTCTTTTTTTTTTCAAATTATAAAATACTACTTCTCTAGTATGATCAATTAGTTGATTTTTTAATTTAGTGTGAAGGAATTAAATTTAAATTTTATGCAGATGTTTAAAATTTCAAACAGATTTTAGTTTTCTTTTTATCTTTTTATCTTTATAAACAATAGATAATATATTTCAATTATTTTTATATAAATCGATATAGTCGTCGATATAGTTAAACTTGTAACACACGAAATAATATAATACATATTTCTAAAAGGACTTTACAAATGGTAACTGACATGTGAAACGGTAACAGGCACAGAAATAAAATCCGTCGATCTCTTCACACACACGAATATCGGGTGAATTTTATTGCAACTCTAGTTATTGAAGTTAAAATACTGGGGATATTATCGGTGGATTTGATTGCAACTTTAGTTATTTAAGTTAATATGCTGGGGATACTGGTTAAATTAATGACATCTTGAAGGCACTTTTCTGATGTAACTTAAAACGGCAAACGAGTTGTTAAATAATATCCACCGCCCATAAAAAGTTGTATATTTTAAACTCCTAGAACGACTATTAGATATATTAAAGTATACTTCTATACAAAACGTTATTAAACTAACCAGAATGCTGGTCTATTTCTGAATACATAGGTATGTATCGTGTATCATCGAGCTTTTAGATGTAGTTAATAATGTAAAGTGATATACTATTACAATACTGTTAACTGTTTATAGGTGTTTTGAGTACCAATTGTTCCAAGGTATTATTATTACTTTATTTATTGTTAATATAACCGAAAGAATTGTAGTGCATTTTTATGCATCAGCAAAATTTATTATATCTGAAATTTTATTTAAAAAAGTGAACAAACTGGCAGGCTAGATTTGTATTCTTTAATACAAATTTATCAAGAAAAAGAAAGGATTATTTTCGGAAATAATTACAGTATACCAAGGTCTTCGTAAAAAAATTACTTTTTTAATGACATACCATTTAATCGTAATTACGCTTAAAATATTATCAACTAGCACTTTTAGTTAATAACTAGCAATTCATAGTCTCGCTTTTTTATGTAAAATTTTATTTAAAACATGTTAGAGTTATTATTTTAAAGTAGAAAATTTTGACGACCGCTCTGGTGTAGTGGTGCTAAATGTGCTACTAACACCGGCGTTCGTGGGTTCGATTCCCGCTCCTAGGTCTGGTCCTTGTGGGTCTCACCAACGTGCCTCGGAGAGCACATAAAATCATCGTTCCCGCTTGTTATCACTATCACCTGATTACGGTCGTTACTCTCAGTGGGTAAAATATTAGGCTTGCCCTCTGGGTCGCGGAGGTCAAACGGCAATCGCTCTCCATAAAAATAAGTAACCTGTCAAAACCTAGGCTAGACTAGAGCATACCTGGTTACGTCCGGGAAAAAGCTAGGAACAAGAATTATGAATTACGAAATTTTAGTAACGTATAAAATCAATAAAGGTTCGAATTACTTAATACAACCCTTTTCCCGTGGCTACGCCCACTTGGATATCATTTATCGCTCTGGATAAGAAAACGCTCTTCCCCCGGGAAAGTATAATTTTATCTGGGATAAAAATATTATATTACTTAATCTAGGTTTCTACAGTTATATCTGTAAAATCAGCATCAGTTCAGTGGCTACAGCGTGAAAGTAGAACAAAGAAACTCATTTTCCCATTTATAACATAAATGAAAGTAAGGATAGTAGACTACAGAAGTATCCACACAAACAGTATGGCTTCTAGTTCTTCGACATTTTGCTACTTATTTTATATCTAAGATAAGATTATACGGTATTACGAGTACATGGAGCTCAAGAAACAAAGCTCGTTTTTGGTAGTGCAACTGCTACAGGCATGAAGTTGTCCGTGGTTATAGGTTGTGCATGGACGGATATACACATTATAAAAATAATAAACATAAAAATTAATATCTGTATGTTTATATTTTATGAGCAGCCACACTATTTATTCGATTGCGATAAAACTGTGTTCTTTTGTTTTGTTTACACTTTTGAGAAGAATAGTGATATAGTCCCTTAAACGTACAGTGTAAAAATACGCAAGGTGAGATATTTATACACTGTATAAAATTATAATAATATGGTACAATATAATATATAATATAAGTATAATAAGATAGACCTAACATAAATAAAATTAATGTCTCTATCACAATTTTAGTTCCTGCATTATGTAGTATTCTTAATTGAATACTTAAATATGAGGACAATAACTGCGAGGACAAGCAAAAACGGCTGGTAGTTTTGCAGTCGGAAGGCGTTAACAGTCTAATTAACTCCTGATCACCACAAAAACCCAATTCTATAAAAAACGTCGTTCAAAAGGTAATGACATGATTGATGATATGATGAATTTATATGATGAATTTACCCTGCATCAACAAAAAAGACTAGTGTTTTAGACCATTAGGGTAATTTGAATAAGTAATTAAAAATTGCTGAATAACTGCCAGAATGATATTTTAGTATTATAGTGTTTGTCAATCGCCTCGCTTTTCATATAATATTCATAGCCAAACAATCAGGAAAAGAATCCCGAGAAATGAGAATCGTAAACTCGGACCTTACCATTACTGTCGCTTTGATTTAACACCAATAAAATAAATCAGATAGCATTTTCACTGGGAGAACTACTCGTGGACATGTTCTATTCTATTCCTTCGGGTATCATGTGATCAGGCAATGTATTTGTTCGATACAGAGATAAAGCAGTTGGATATTTATTGGTTGTCGTCGAGGACGTTAAAAGGGGGAGAGGCATCGTTAAGTCCCTGTGGAGGTCAGGACGAGGTCAGCAAGGATCAGGATATATCGCCGTTTTAGAGCCAAACGAGTCCGATCCATATGAGTATATGGTGATATAAGTCGTTAATTTAGGCATATAATATTGGTTTACTACTAAGTAGCCTTTCGTTGTGAATACAATCAATTGGAGAAGGACATTTTGTTTTACTTCGTAGTAGCTAATACGCGGCCGCTAAAAATCATATCGACGGTTGAAAGGTTATTTGAACTAAGCGCCACTTTTTTTACATATTGAGTTTTATACATATTTAGAATTCGCCGATTGCAAATATGTACATAATTTTCAACCGTCAATATGATGACAACTCCTTAACTATTTTATTATAATCTCGGAAGTGTTTCTTTGATAATGTATTGGGTAATTTATTTGATAAACGTAGTAGACGTTTGAAAACAAACATTCTATAACACATACATTCTATATTTGAACTATTTACATTAATTAATAAAGGCTCTTACAATATATGTCATGCTGAACGGTTTTCAGTTAAAATGGCTAATAATTTTTACGATTGATACAGCCGGCAAATATAAAAAGTATTCACATCGGTTCATCCCTATTTGAGATATATATATATAACAGATAGGTACGTAAGAAGACAAAGGTTTTTCTTGTGTTCTTATTTAGTGTTTAAAATTGGGTAGCGTTTAATGTTTGAAAAGAAAACATTTTATTTATAACCTCGGAATTTATTTAAAGTTATTTAATTACGTTTTGGATCATGTCTATAAGCTTAAATTAATTTAAAATGTGATTAAATAAAGATAAATAAATAAATAATATAATAGATAAATAAATAAATAAATAAAAAGATAAAAGATAATAAAGAATCCTTATTTTTATTCTTCTAGCCTCCTTTTTGTTGAAAATGTACTTTGAAGGAAAATTCCTGGAAAAAATCCACGTCTTAAAGATGTGCGCAATAATTTCCTTACGATTTATTATTTAATCTTCCTACGAGATTTTCATAACAGATAATTGAAGTTGCTTGATGAAAGGGTTATCTTGCGCAGAAATGTTTGGTACTTCTTAAAATTTTCTTTCTTTTTGAATTTGACTTAATTCTTTAAGGGTGGTATTCAATCGATCATTAATTTATTACCATTTCCTCCTACAAATTTAATGCTATTTCCACAAAAAATACTGATTGTGGACCAATATGTTCCATAATTAGCATCTGTTTAATAAATGTTTACAACATTTATTAAATTTCTATTTCATTTCTAAAAAAAATAATAAATTGCTCCTTAAAATTAAAAGACCATCTTATTTTTAATTGTTAGTTCTAACAATGTATGTACTTCAATTGTCATTGGCATATATAAAACAGATTTTTAACAATCACGACTCCAACGTCTCCGGCGCTACGGGATGAACAGTCTCTCCGCGCCTCCGGATTTATAAAAATAAATCCGTAGGAAAATTCTAGGGGTGTAACAGATAAGTACCAGGTATAGTCGGGGTTTAACTGAGTCGGTTCTGGTGCACAAGTAATATTTTTGGTGCAAAATTGATTAATTGACCAACTATCAATATATTTTATGCAGAATTAGTATTTTTGGTGCAAAACTAATTAATTTAGTGTACCTTAAAAATAGTGCACATTCTAGTTTTTGTTGCAACATTTTATATTATTCATTCTT
>DVXP01001284.1:0-15566 GCA_018235645.1 Junonia grisea | reverse complement strand
CGGACAGACAGACAGACAGACAGACGGACATGGCGAAACTATAAGGGTTCCGTTTTGACTACGAAACCCTAAAAAAGGTCATTCGCATAGAACCAAAGGAGTAGGGGTGCAAAATTTCCGATTGCGCCCATGTTAGCTACCCCACTGATAATGAGCACAGAAAATTTCGCTAATATTAAAAGGTAGGATGGAAAAAACCCGAAGGTGATAGTGCGTTAAAAAAAATAACAAAAGAATTTAAAAATAAAAGAGTTTTAAAAATATTGTCTTGTGGTCTGTTTTCGTGCGTCATAAATATCCAGTATTTTAATTATAATCATACAACCATTTACTTAAAAATCGTATTACCTTAGGGTGAGCGAATTAATCGTTTTGAAAAATGAGCTTGTTTTAGAAACTGTTTTCACGTTGTTAACAACTCCAGCCGTCATGCGATATTAGAATTAGGAGGGTTCGTAACTTCGTAACGATAATGCTTGCCTTCACCTTACAATAAGGTAAAGCTAAAGTTTTTAACATACTTTATATTACGTCCGATTTGTGACGATCCACCATCCTAGAAAATCTACGTTCACAGACTATGTTTCAGATTATGTTTCAGCAAGTGTTGATCATGAATTTTTGGTTACTATTTATACAGATAATTTGAATAAAAATACAAAATAAATTTTAACCATATTCTATTCACATTAGAACTAAATTTATGTTTTAATATTTACGCCTAAAAACCAATTTTTATTCAACTGGGCGATCGACTCAAATCAATATAATTGATGTCTTTAATAGTAACGCAGAGTGCTTTCAGGCCATTTCAGCTTTTTATGACAAAACTTTAACAATGTAAAGACCATTAACGTTATATCGAATATCATACGTCATGTACTATTGGAATACACAAATAAAAGTCAATAATAATATTTTATGTACACATTTATTACAATCTGTATACAAATGTACACAATGTATAAACAGGTCACAGATATTTTACATCTATATACATTAAAAGGTACACATTACTGCCGCGTGCACGATACACCAGTGAAAGGAATGTTTGGATAAGAATAGACATATATATTATTTGTACATTACAGTCGTGAGGTTAATACAAATTGAAATTATTATTTGATATGACTGACTCCTTATTGAATCATCAGTATTGATAAGTAATATTTATGAAAAAGATTAATGGAACATTGAGTCTAAAATCGGTTTTCATTTTTAACCTAAAAATTTAATTATACTAATATAATTTAGTTGCGAACGCTGGATCGTGCAAGGTATTAAATGCTTATATCTTCTTTATTGACATAGAAAAAAATACAAAGTATGTAAAGGTTACTGGACGGACTAAACTCATTCCAATTGTTCTGGTACGACACGAAGTCATAGAAAATCTCAATTATACTTAAAATTTCAATAATACCAAAATAAAATTTTTAAACAATAGCATAAGTTATTTTTTTAATATCTAAAATTAATTGAATATTCTATATTTTTTTAAATTATATTATGTAGATATATATTTTAAGTTTTTACGTTTTAGAAACATAAAATAAAGTTTATCTTGCACGCTCCATAATTCTCGAAGGAACTATTTGACAGTCTTACACACGGCAGAACACATTAAATGCCAAGAATCAATAAACAATTTGGACAAAATAAATCTCACAAAGGTGTGCACTGAAAACAAAATCGAGCACCTTCTTCCATATCACAAAATACACTTTTAAATATCAATTTGACTAACATTTTATGAATATTACATCTACAATTAATTCATTAAGCTACCTATAAAATGAATTATAAACATCGATTACTGTAACAAGCTAAATTGTCTAATTAATTATTTAACTTTATTATTATAGCATATAACTATATACATTAATATATGTTTCTATTGTCGATTACCAACAATATATTGTCGTAAATTATACATGTATATTACATAGCCTTGAAAATATGCTTTATGCTTAATTTATTTAAAACATAAGTTCAGAAAATTTCGTTAAGTCCACATTTACAAAACACTATTCATTATTTCGCAGCAAGGTTTATTAAATTAATTAATATAAATAAATTAGAAACCCTCAGCGTCGCAAAACATAGCACTGAAGTGGCATTCACTCAAAGCGATGTTTAACAATGAATATTGCATCAAAGCAATACGCTTAAGAGTAGAAGGTATATTTACAGCGCAGCTTATCACAAAATGGCGGAGAAGATCGCGTTCAAAATGGCCGTCCGTTCTGCGGTCGCTCAGGCAGCTTTGGCGGCACATTTGGCACTGGGCGGCTATTAACACATTAAAAATATTATTTATTAAACTGTTTAAGAAAATAAAATATCTATCAAATGGTGAAAACTATCAATAAATATGTAAATGTCAGCAGAGTTGACAAAGTAATAGAAGACAATAACAATGTGCATGTAAAAAGCAATCAACAGATATCATTTTGTGAGCCTAACAAAAAATCATATTTAATTTCAATATTTGTAGATAGTCTATACATCCACAAAGCAAGCTAAAAAAATCAGATGTAAGCACAATATTCACAGTAGCATATTTAAAAGCGTGATATAATAACAATAAATTGTAATAAATTAACTTTACAAAAAGTACTACCTCTCAATAAAATGATAGTTAATGAATTTTATTTTTAAGCCAAAATGTTATTAATTTATGTTACTAATGTAAATAAAAACACATCAAATATTATTGTATGTAAGCAGTATGAGTATCGATGCATGCACAATAAACATTTTAATCATGCTATATTCATTGATTATATTTCAATAAGATTATACAGTTGTATTGCATTCAGTTTATTGTAGAATAAAATATCTCTCTATAGTTTCCATGGCGAAAATTATTTCAGATAATTATAACTTGTAACAATGTGTGATGAAGCACAAATGTTTTAGAACCAGTGACATTTAATTAAACACAAATTTTCCTTTTTCTAATTTTGTAAAGATTCAGAATCCTATCGTGTTCCGAAAATAAAGTAGGTATTATCTTATTGAAATATACGAAACATACAAATTTGGCTTACCTAATAAAATTTTCCAGGCTATTATAAAAATTATTTCGTTAGCGGGATATTGTTAATTGATATCATAAAAACCTACTGGACCAAATCAAACTTCTTTAATACACATATAGCATTTAATTACTCTATTTATACAGCATAAGATTAACAATATTCATAAACTATATCAAATCCAACAATCTCTGGCTATACCTTTTTTTTCGATGGTACTAACGCTATTAACAAGAGAGCAAAACTTTATGATTTGATTATTCTCATATAATTTTGTCGATATCAATAAGATCAATGAATCGGCTAGAGCGAGAAAATTATGTAGGAACTGTATAATGACGTCATAATCCGGTCTTCCGTCAGTCAGTTTCGTTAGAAAAATAATATTTGGACCGACGCCTGGTAGTACTCGGAGGAAACAAGGAGTGGAGACAGAATTGCGTAGCTAATAAACGATAAGTATTGGTCGAATGTTTCATGATATAAGCGAGACTTCTACGTGATGACAATTTTCAAGATTAAAATTCCTTTATTTTATATGTAATAAGTATTTAATAACGATTTCATAATGTATCATCATGAATAAAACATTCTAATAATTGACCAAAGATATTGCTAACAGCAACGATACGAGACAACTGCTTTGGTCTTCGCCATAAGTACAAATAATTTACATTATACAAATTTGTAAAGTCAACATTTTTGTGATTAATTCATACAACTGCATTACATATGTATCCGCTAGAATTAGATTACACTGATCCAATTTTTTTAATATACAACAACAGACAAGCTGGAATATATCGTTTGCGCAAATGCATTAATTTTATAAATATACGTTACGTCACTACGAGAGACGGAAAAGAGAAATTTTTGAGACGGTGTTCGTCCCTAAGCTACTGGTACACCTAAACACCGATGTGAAAACGTAATGCATTCTTGCTACGCAGCTAAAACTACGACAAGATCGTCATGTGCAGCAACATCAACAAATATATTTAGTAATTTCTTAGATATCCGCGAGTGAATATTGAAATAAAACTATTTTCGAGTGTTTTAAAATTTCATGTACAATAATTGCAACACTGTCTAACGACGTCTCGTTCAATCGAATTACTAAAAAAAGGTAATGCAAGTTGAATCAATTAAAATAGTTTTATTTCAAAATTCTTCTAGTCTTTTATATTACGAGTAAAACTCTAGCAAAAATTTACAAAACAATACCGTGATATGCATTCAAAGATCTGTTGCGATCCGGGACGCCGGGACGTCGTGAGAACAAACTCATCTATTAACTCCGCGATACAACAAACGTCAGGCCACGGCGTGTACCTTCGCTATTAACTTCACAGAACCAATTTACACACACCCGTTACAGCACGGGCCCCTAAATACAATCCGGTAAAGGATCAACATCGTATATTTCGTAATAATATCCTAAAGCACTGCATAGGAATAATTCGCAGTTAATACTGAATAATTTACATAATTCCTAGACTTAGAATTTTTCAAAACATTTTTGGCGCCGGAAATAAATTACAGTATGAGAATAAATAATTCTTTGTTAACATAAATTCCATAGCTTCGGGACTAATGTAATCTTTCGCAAAGGATATATCTTTACAATAGTTGGGCTTATTATAATGAACTATAGGAAAAATGTATTCCTTAGTATTTCTTATTACAGTTCATTAGATCTACGCAAATACATTGTGCACATTTAAACTAACACAAATAAACGTATTCGTCGATCCGATATTCTTAACTAGAACAATAGTTATCAATTTGGTGTGTGATCTTCAATATAACTAATTGGGAAATAGTAAAAATATATATTTCCACACAATGTCGATGTTGTTCGCAAGAAACCATTTTATATGAACACTTTTACGACTATGGTAACATTGTGATTATTCTTATCACATTTTAAATATATTGGAAAAAAATTAAATTACTATCTTACAAATAAGCCTTAGTGTCATTTTATAGCTAAAATATTATTATTGCTATTTAACGCAATATAAACTGTATGTATAAATTAAATCTTTACAACTGTAATATGGAATGTGTTAAAACATTAAAAGCACACTTCGTTAATTTAGAGAAAACGTTGTGTGAAGCTGAAAATTCGTATTTGCGATTTATACATCTCCTAGTAAAAGATTTTTCTTTATAAGTTGCACTTCAAAACAGTTCAACGTTTCGAATTTTCAGCCTTATAGTTAACAATTGCATATACAACACAAAGCTGGTACGCAGTGTAACGTTCACAAATGTTAGACGGTAAAATTCAAACATAAGACATAAGCGTTTCACTTTCGACCTTCAATGACCTCACTTCTCGTAACGTGGAACAACAAAAATAACGTCGAAAACCCAAGGAGGTTCATTGTTATTCATTAGGAAAACAGAACGAGGACGAGTCGTGACGTCACAAGGAAACAATTGCGTTAGGACAACAAACGGTAGTGAGTCGCGACGTCACAATTAGACCGTTTAGCTAGGAAAACAAATGAGGCACGACTCGTGACAACCGCGACCGAGTAAAATGTACGAGTGACGTCACTAGGGACCGTCGCGTTAATCGCACAAGTCGTGCCGTCACAGGGGGTTGGTCGCGTTCAGCACGAGCAGCACAACACGTATCATGACGTCACAGCGGGTCGTGACGTCACAGGTTGGGCGTCGCTTTACTTGAATCTGGCGAAGGCGGAGCTGAGCTCGTTGAGCGCGGCGCCGGTGACGGCCTGCCCGACCGCCTGGTTGATCTGCTGGCGCATGTGCGGCGGCAGCTGGCCCATCACGTTCGCCGCGCCGCCGGCACCGCCCGGACGTCTAGTTTAGACACTTTACTATACACGCTATACACGGTACACTGTATTTACTAGCAGTGGCGGATTATCCTAAAGGCAAAGTAGGCACGTGCCTAGGGGCGCAAGTGCACAAGGGGGCGCGCGAGTGCAGAAGTGGGGCGCTAAGGAAAGGAAGGTAACGACCTTTTTTTCTTTTTTTAGCTAAACGGCATATTCATGATAGGGAAAGAGGGTGATGAGTTTTTTTTTAACTTATGAGGCGCTTTTTGTGTCAGTGCCCAGGGGCGCAAAATAGTTTAATCCGCCACGGTTTACTAGTATAATATTATGATATAAAATAGCTTTGAAGATAAAAATAAATTAAATTTTAAATTCTCTCACAGCTTCTCTGTAAGATTGTTTCTCAGAGTAATGTAACTGCCATAATGAAAAGTAACGAAGGTTATTTACAAGCTCTTACAGGGCAACTGTGAATAACACAGAATCACATAATCAGTAAACCCGAAAAGATCGTGAAACTACCTTAAATAGTAAGAATATAGTAGAACTCATGTAAAAATAATATTAATAACAGTTGAAAGCACTTATTTATTTACAAGAAGAAAAAAAAAACATTTCATTTATTGAATTATAAACCAATTTAGAAAATATCTGAAGACCACACACATTAGTGACAACTATACATGCAGTGCATATTGTATGTACGTAAAATCGTTAAAATACTTAAAGCCAATGATTATAAAGTAACACAAAGCAATTATACAGAGTAGCGTTAAGTTAACATCGCTAGACTTTCATTTGATAAAGGTTTTTTTACTGTCTTTAAAATTGTCCGTTTTTATTACAAAGAGCTTTTCTTTATTCCACAGACAGCCTTTCGATGAGCGCACAACCTCACAATTACAAAAAAGAAAAGAAAATTAACATCACTGGTTAAGAACTTGTTATAGAAAATAATCGTTTCGTTTTCATATAGCCGTCTGTAGAATAAAAAAAATATCCATTTTACACTACGAGGTAATCCCTACATATTTTGTTAATAATATTTTTATTTAAATTTGGAAGCAACGTTCTTTCAGACGTATCATAAGTATTCGTGATTTAAATCACTAATATTGTATATAACATTTTGTATAAACATTTTTACCATCGCTGATCGAATGTTAACTTATTACACATGTGATAATCGGTCATTCAATGTACATTTGTCATATAATTTTTAACGACCAAATCATTTCGAAATACAAACAAATATAGTGCTTTTAAATACATTAAATAATATACAAAATTTGTGATAATTGTGTGAAATAAGTTGTTTGTATGTAAAATAATATAGGTTTGAATGTTTAGAACTGCACTAAGTTAACATGCTCGTCAGTTAGTTCCTCGTCGTACGTAACTTATGTTATAACGCCACGTCCGCGGTCCTAGCGCCGTCTGCGAACAACCACACACCACTGGAACCTTGCTAATATCTTTTACAATCTACATTTTCCTATACAGTGACATGCATACATACATATCATATGAAATTAGTATGTAGTTTGGAATAAAGATTTATACTAAATGTTGACAATGTGCACGCCACTGTCTGTTTTGAGATAATTGTATGTTTTATATATTGTCTATGTAATAAAATAATATGTATAAATAAACAAGTATATTGTAATAATGTAAATAAAAAAGATATTAGCGAAGGTAGTGTTAATCACCAATATTTTATTTCTAGGGAAAATTTTAGTTGTAATATAAGTTTTATCAGATTTTATTGACTACAATAATAAAGCAGTGTTATTCTAATACAATTACATAGAATACCAGGCCCACACGAAAGCATTATGGCTGTTACATCACCCGTCAAAACTTTTATTGTTATATAAAAGCAAGCAGATCAATCTAGTAAATACTAGCATTTTTATATAGTGTAAAACAGGAACATAACTACATGAGAAATTTCTGAATATCTCGACATATTTAATATTTTTAGTGATGACTTCTTTTAAAGTTGATATCTTAATTTGTTTGGCAGATATGAACCATTTATATAAATAATAGTTTCAAACATACTTTAAGTTCTGTTATGGACGTTTTGAAAAATCAGATATTCCACAAATTTTTAATATCTCAATTAAACCATAAATGTGTCAAACACGTTGGTAAAGACACTAATACCCCAATAAGTTAGGAACCGTACCTATACTATGTGACCCGTTTTAAGGGGTAAGCGAGGCCTTTAAAATAGTCGTTAAGTCGAGAGTCAAATTATAAATAGTCACTGGTTTTATTCAGATTATATTTTTCAATACTATGTAACACACTTCAGGAGGTAGGTGTCTTGAAACATATTAAAAATAGTCATCAAATGGGGAAAAGTTAAAAAAAAATCTTAAAAATAGGTCACGTAGAGAGCAGTAGAAAAGACCGCTTCGCGATCAGAAGGGTCTCGCGGTTGGAAGCGCTTAGTAGTCGGTAAATTCTCGCGTCTTTGATTGACTTAATACTGTTTACGGATTTTTATAGACATGATAACCTTTTTTGTCGTCACTAAAGTCACAACGTCACGACTTGGCCACAACAAATCCCACTCTTACCCCACCTATGATCACAAAGTACAGGGACGTTCACTCAATGAGTTGCGTGTTAATGTTAGTGTGTAGTACTCACGTGGGTATGAGAGGCGCAGGTAGGCCCTGTGAGGGCGCGGGGCGCGCGCCGGGCGGGGGGGGTGCGGCGCCGCCCGGCCGGGAGGGTAGCGGGGGCGCCGGCCGACCCGCGCCGCCGGGGACGGGGGGAGCGCCGCGCTGGCCCAGGGAACCTGCGGACGTGGACGTGGTTATCGTACATACAGTACTTATGTCTAAAAACAACTCTAGGACTGATAGGCCCACCATAAACCGTTTTGATATATTTGCTTGAATAAAAACAATAAAAATTTTATTACATTAAAAATTTAACTGTATAAATCAGTTTAAAAATTAGTTTTCTAACATTTTCTTTTCTTACATTCTTTTTCATTTTTATTTAAAACCCCTTTTTTTCAAAGCAATATACGTATGTCACTTCATTCTGATAATGTTCAACAGAGAGCCTAATCATCAGACACCTTTGCTTAATCATGTGACTTATTTATAAGATTTAAAATCATTAATATCGTCCATTAAATACGACCGCAAACAGAACTTAACTATACACAGATGAAAAAATTCACATAACAAACAAAAATAAGACACTAAACAAATGTCGATCATATAGATAACAGTAGCTACTGTTAGCGGAACTATTTGGAATACACGATTGGGTGGTTGCCTAGTTACGATTGTTGATGTCAAGACCGAGGACATAGCGATAGAGGGATATAATATTGTAGGGAGAAATGGAATAGAGACATATATAATTAACAGTGGTTGTGTTATTATTTCCTTCTGTATTATCTCTAATATATCCGGCTGGCAAGGACCAAGCGAATTGGCACGCACCTTGTTGCGCAGGCGCAGCGCGGCGGGGGCCGCCAGGCGAGGGCGGGGACAGGCGCGGGTTGGAGTCCAGCCGGCTCTCGAGCCAGTCGTTCTTGACGGGCGGCGGCACGGGCGTGCTCACGGTGGCCATGGACACGTCGCCGATGATGCGCAGCGCCTCCTTGCACGCGTGGTACATGCGCAGCATTTCCTCGCGCTTCAGCGCCTCCTCGGGGGACTCCTCCATCATTTGCGACTACAGACAAAACGGTTAGTTGGTAATTATCTAATATTTACATAACAAATTGTAAATATTTTTTTTTATAAACATGGATTTTATTGTAACACTTTCATGCTTCGACTACTCAATTCATAATCAAATTTTGTTTAAGAATACAAAAAAGAACATCAAGAAAATCCTTGTATCCTTATCTTAATGCTTGTAGAAAAAAGTTCTATTGCCTGATAATGAAAAATATCTTTCAGACAGTCCTCATTAACATAAGTGACAAAAATATCTCAAAACAAAACACCCTCTATACCTGATCGCCGGACGCGTACAGGTGCGCGAGCAGCTCGCCGTTGATGAAGTCTTTGGCGTTGTTGATGATCATCATCATGATGGTCTTGGGCACAAGGTCACGCGTGGTCTTGGTCACGATGCGCATGTACGAGTCAACCAGGTTTCGGATCGTCTCCACTTGCCTCTCGAGTTGCGGGTCCATGCTGCTCGTTCCAGATGTGTCTGAGTTCTGGAACAGATAATATATCGTATGTTTATACTTTTTAAATTGGATATAAATAATAGTGACGTGTTGTATCGGTCTCGTTTCGATGTATCGGTCGTGTTGTATCATGTTCAATTGGTAGTGCATGTGTCCATATTGACTGTTTCGTTATCCACAAGTTCGTTAAATGTAGTTTGGATAATTCAAATATTTTAAAGTCTATAAAATTTAAGATAAATCAAATAAAATAATTAACAACATAAAAACCAACACAAAATCATAAAAAATTGACAAACCTTGTATTTACCTACCAAATTATTGTTGTTGTGTTTTCATGTAATAAGTAATTATTTCTATGTTTTGTATTTAAATTTCAATCATCTAAAAGCTTTTAGCACTACTATAAGACTATAGCTGTTTCTCAAGAATATGAGAACTGAAACAATGATATGATCAGAATGGAAGCTCCTTGAACACAATATCAGGCTCAAATCCTATAATCAATGCTATAAATTTTGATATTTTGAGCTAAAATTTTGCGGTTCTAACATGCATTATGGTATTTATTAGTAATAGCTTAGTATAATTAACAACCCCCTAGTAGCATACCAGCTAAAACCTACTCCAGCTATCTTTGTTAGCTTGGTAGTACTCACCAAATCCAAAAATGCTATTAGTATGACAAACTCAAAGAAAATTTAACATCTTTTCATTCTTTACAAATCCATAAGAAATATCATAATTGTATATCAACTATGATTTTCTGGATATAATATATAAGCCATTTTTAAATCAAACCACAAACCTCCGAAATACTATTGACTTACTCTTTTATTTCCACCCAACCCCGGGAAAGGCAGAAATAACTAAAAATAAAAAAAAACATAATGCTTTAAAGAAAAAAAAACTCATAGACTTTTTACATGCTGATTTTGAAAACGAATAAGAAACTTTAAAACTGTTGG
Source organism: Junonia grisea (assembly GCA_018235645.1). Lineage (NCBI taxonomy): Eukaryota > Metazoa > Arthropoda > Insecta > Lepidoptera > Nymphalidae > Junonia > Junonia grisea. The sequence goes on along the minus strand of DVXP01001284.1, from coordinate 4,564 downwards.
GTAATAACAACCAATCTACACAACACAAGGTCGAAGCGGCCTTAATGTGCATTTCTTCAACTACCACACACTTTAAAACTACCAAATTGAAGCCGTGAAATCAAATCGAAGAAAACACAGGGAAAAGTGGTATCATATCAAATAGATAGATACATTTTTAAAACGTTACACATTTAAAATTAATTATTGTTATTAATATTTAGGCGGTGAACGTGAGTACGCCACAATATTAGCGTGATAATTGCGACACACCAACACAAAAAAAAAATTAGTATACATGCCTTATTCTACAATTGATCTTTCATAAAATGTATTTCAAGAAAATTCACGGAATCTTTTCGAATTATTTACGACTGAAATCTGTCGTTATGTTCTTGAAATCCACTCTTAAGATAGACGCCCATGATATTGTTATATATGAAAATGTGATAACAGGTGATACATGTAAATCAAATTAAAAAGCCTTCATTGACAAACCTCTGTTCCTTCGCTCTGTATGGCATGGCAAAACAATAAATCATTGGATAACTTAACATCGACATATACACCGTATTAAAAAGTATATGTACATACTTCTAAAGAAATATATATTAAATAATTTAATAATAATAATAATTGATTTTATGAAGCAATACACTGCTTAGATAGGCTAAGTTTTATAAGGGAAAAAGAAAAACGAAGGTAAAAGGGTAAGAAGAAAGAAAAACAGGCAACACCTAGAGCTATAATAGTGTGTACATACCTCGTCTCCGTTGGCCGCCTCGGAAGTCTTTTCGGGGTAGACGCCCGCTCTTAAGAAAGATGCTTTCCATGAGTCAACGTCGTCTTGAGTTTCACATGATAACTCTAGCTGCTTGTAATCCTATAACGAAAATTCTCTATAAATTAATTTGACCTAAAACCTACATTGTTTTTTCTTAAAACAGATCTTCTTATTTTTTTTTATATTATTATTCTTCCATCTAATAATTTTATAATAGAATGTCAAAAATTTATATTTTTGCACCTATTTTTCTTTGTTTGCATCTTTTGTCACTTAATAGTCTGGACCAAAACTTGAATTTTCTCAGTGATTTCTTAAGTTTAAAAAAATATATCAAATTCGAGCAATTCATGTATAGATAGTTATTTATTTATTTATATATACCGGCGATCTCAAAAACGGCTTTAACGAATCGGTTGAAACCTGTTATGTGACGCTTTTCAAGGTTAAAAAATCGATCTAGCTTAGTCTTATGTCCGGAGAAACACGTTTTCTAGACTTTTCGGTATTTCAACAAAAGCGAGCATCAATTTAAACGTCAATATTTAAGTAATACAAAAAATTGCAATATTTTGCAACCGACTTACCCCGCCCTATACTTGTCTCTTACTAATACGTAACGGAGTCGTACCTTGTACACGTTCCTGCCCTCCGGGTTGAAGAGCGCGAACATGTGCCGGCGCGACATGAAGCCCTGCTCGAGGTCGCGCAGCTTGAGCCCGTCCAGCGGCAGCATGTACTTCTTCTCGCGCTCCTCCTCGTCCTTGAACCACGAGATGCTCTCCGATGTCAACACGAACCAGTAGTCGCGTGAACCACCTGCGGACGATTTATTAAACTTAAAATAATTGAATAAACGCTACACACTCAACGGCCCCTAGTAAGATCCAAAATAACCCAAATATTTGAGTTTTTTTTTTTTTGAGTTAGATTACTTTGCATCATGAAGATGGTAATGTATATGATAGTAAAGAGTAATTTGATATAATACGCAAAACTAATATAAATCTGATATAATATACACACAGATACTCTACGTAAAGACTTTACAAGGTTAGGATGTTCCGGTGTCAGAATGAAACGTAAATTGACTTTCAACCAGTTAGTATTGGCACACATAAGTTACACAAGTACAAAAGTAGTGCTGAATTCATATGAAACAATTTAAGGTTACCCAAATTACTAACCTTTCATGATGCCCAGATTATGTATGCACATGTATCCTTTCCTAATGACCTGGTTGCCGAGTGCGCGGTGGCCCGATTTAGCTGCATTTTCCGATTGATTCTGTGCGCTAAAAATGAAATAAAAAAAATATATAATGTATGTAAATATTCTCCAGTAACAAAAGAGAATTTTATTGTGGTACAGCCCAGTCGGACTTAATAACTACAGTTCGTATATAGGTCAACTTGATTGAATACGGGTAGATAGCGCATTCCAGAAAATTAGCGTAAAGCAACTCAACAAATATAGCTGCGTTTCCTACAATCATTGAGACGGTGGGAAACCTAATTCCCGTTCCTTTGCCCGCTCTCGCTCACACGCTCGATTCAGGCGGAACGTGAAAATGAATCATGTCTTTTTGTGCGTGCAGTCGGCTTTTATTGATTTATGAAACGTTACGAGGTGTGCTCACTTGGCGAAGCCGATGAAGTCCTCGTGGTTGGTGTTCATGTAGGCGAGCTCGCAGTCGATGAGCACCACGAGCTGCTCCTTGCACTGCTGCTCGCGCGAGCGCACGTGCGACATGATGATGCGCTCCGTCTCCTCCCGCAGCCGCGGGTAGCGCGACATCTGCGCATAGGACGTGTATTGATAGAGAATTACTAGTATTTATAACGGATTTTATAAAACAGAGGAAGTTCTAAATCAACTGTATATTTGCCAGGTTACTGTTCGCCCACATCTAGTTACCCGACTACGTTAGAAAAAGGGTAAAATATTTCTAGTGTGTATGTGTGTATTTTGTGATATTTTGAGGTATGACTTTATATTTCGATAGTGTATGTCTCCAAACTGGTTGATCTAAATCAGTTCAGTAAATATTAATAAAATTTTAAAAAGTGAAGGCGTGAAGTTGGTTTTATTTTACTATATATACATAATTATGTTTTTAGTGTTAAGTACTCGTAATACAAGTTATTTTTTTCAATATGTTCACTGGAATATGATATCATCATTAACACATTAAACGCAAGTTTGCAAATGTGAAATGCCACACAAATCATGAACACAGATGAGTGTATAATAGTAGACACGTTAAATACCATTCAAGGGTATTTTTTAACAAAATTAATCAGAATTTGCAAACTATGATTTAACAGACTTTTTTTCTTTATATTTTTTTTTCTTTATGATTGTTTTCTTTTACAATAAAATAGTGCATTTACTCACCCTCTCTGTACAAACGCGTACGACATTCGACAGCTCCTGCACGACCAAGTCGACGCACTTGAGACTGGGCTCCTTTAGCCGAGCGATTTGTTTCTTTACTATCGCCTCGAACGCCATATCGGGAGTGAACAGACCCACCTACAAAAGAGTTTCACTTTCATTGCTTATAGGATAATGTGTCATAGAAAGTGTCATGTTAATGCTTCCCAATATAATTATGAGTAACAAAACAATCGACTTTAAAATAAATACATCTTAGTGTTTGTTTTTATTACTAGGTTTTTTCCGTGGCTATGCTCGCGTGAATGTCGTGTGTCGCTATAGATACTAAAATGCTGTTCCCTCGGGAAGCTTTTTACGCGATAAAAATATGTTATAATTTTATCTGAGATTCTACATTTACATTTGCAAAATTTCATGCCGATCAGTTCAGTAGTCACGGGATGAAAAATGTCCAAACAAATAAACAAACTAACTCACTTTAGCGATTAATAAATAAATAAAATAAAAAATAAACATTAAAAGGCCTTTTATTTCTTACTCTTAACAGTAAAATATACATAATTTAAATATTTTAACTTTTTTTATGTACTTTAGCGATTATATATTAGTAAATATGAACATTATATCAACACGTCAATAATTTTCACTTACCCTGATACCGTGAATATTTCGAATGGCAAAGGCAATTTCGCGTCGCAGTTCCTTTTCGTCGAATTCCATTTTTACAATTTCGAAGGGGAACCTCTCGTGGAAGAGTCTGTTTATTTTCGCACCGCCCGACAGTTCGTTTGTGTTAATCTGTGCTGAACCAGAACCTTCGATCGTCCTTTCAAAGTCCGTTTGTAGCTGCTGGATCATTCTGATTTGGGGAAAGTAAATTATTGTATATAACGAATGGACCAAGTGACATTTCGGTGCAAAGTTGGTTCGAGTCTTTCGATACGTTTTTATACGCTTCTTATACATTTACAATTTGCATTAATACTCAAATAATAAATAGACAAAAGTTATTTTAGTTTAATAGCTGAAAGAATGTGATTAAGGACACTTAGGTATAAACTAAGTATACAAAATATAACAAAAATTTATAATTTTCTTCTATAACTTATGACGTGTCTAGTTAAATAGATAGCAAGATGGCCTTGGTCTTCATAGATATGTTGTCCGGACGGAAGTTCTTGTACTGTTCAACATCCTTCTCTAAGCGTTTAATGCTCAAAGAACACTTATGGTATATGTAAACCAAGACTTATTTATATCAATCAATACATATAAATAAAATTGGAGTGTCTGTTTGTAATATCAAAATAACACCTTTTTACTGAATGCATATGAATATATACACGATACTAATACCAAAACACCAATTTTTAAAATTTCTGTCTGTCTGTCTGTCTGTCT
>DVXP01001283.1:0-15570 GCA_018235645.1 Junonia grisea | reverse complement strand
AATTTCACGCCGGTTTTCTGTGTTGTGTTTCTGTGAAGCCGTGGTATAACTCCAGTCGAGCCGGCCCATTCGTACAAATGCATGTCTCTCCCGCGGTATAATCGCGGTATAATTAAATCAGGTATGTATACCTAAATAATATTTTAAAAATGTTACTTATACCTTTTGGCGTTCATTTTCAGGCCACCCTTCCAGACCCTGTTATATAAACATTTCTTATTTTAAAAGGTCTTATTTGTACGATATTTATAATAATAATTAATGTAAAATTAACATACTTAGTCAAATTAACGAAACTTAAATGATCTGAACTATGCGTACTCAGGAAATTTTTTTGTATCTAACAATCAAAGTCGAGATGACATAGACTCGTGATCCAACATTTAAAGTTGTATACCTATACTAAATTACTGATACTAATACAATAGTCAAAGTTCATTTTTACAAATCAATAAATTAGGCTATTTTTGACAATCAAGGACTCTTGACAAAAATATTCTTGACGGTTCATTTCTGCACTAATTTTTATCCTGATATCATAATAGCTTCTAAATTGATCGTCAAACGACTCACTTTTATAATTTTATGTAGGATTTACGTCTCTGTAGTTATGTATATGAAGAGTGCTTAGCAATAGAAAGGTATTACCTACCTCCTGGTAATTCAGATTGCAGTAATCGTCATTGATCTGGATGAAAGTAGAAAGTGTATTAACCAGTTTGCTGTAATCCGTCTTGTTCTCGCTGTAAAACTGCAGCAATCGAACCAGTACCATGAAGAATTTACCGGACTCTGGAAAAGTAAGAAAAAAAATTAAAAATCTACATTTTAATTTATATGGCACGAAATATTATTATTACGAATCTTGATTACTTAAGTTTAATTCAACAGGTGAACTACGGAAAACACGGAAAGGTAAGTTAAAGTAAGTACATCCAAAAACGTTCAACCAAATAAGATTTTTTTTCTTTTCGGGGATTCTTAACAGTACCTATAGTTATGTTAAAATTGTACTAAAATGGAAACATGATAGTTTTACGTTATTACGCCTTAGTAAACTAACTTTTTGTCGACATCTTGCGAAACTCCTTCTCGGTCGGACATATGAAGTTGTCTCGCCAGTATATTTCAGTTCCCTGACCACGAAAGGTTTCGACATATTCTTCTAAAATTATTTTGCACGCCTGTTGATAAATATATGTATATTTAAGTACATAAATAATATGTTATTCAATGCGCCCATTAAAGGTGTTAGGCATTTCTCTATAAATAAAAAATTAATATGGATTTTTTTTACACTTTTACCCGCAAAACTTTACACTTTCCATGTATGTTACTAGTTCAAACGTAGACTTCCAGACTCTAGTGTCGTGTTGTTGTTGTTATGTTCTAAAATAATCATATTATTTCTTTGACTTTGATTAAATTTTAATGAAACTAATTGATGCTGTACTACATAATATTCTGCTATACTATTTTCATATTTAACAGCCAATCTGAATATCTTACCTCTGGACATAGATTCGCAGCTTTATTCAAAATTAAAAGCAGAGAATGTAGTGAGGCATTAAGCGTGAGTGGCACTCCGTAGATGCGGTGAGTAGCTGGCAAAACTCCTCGGATGCTGGTTCCATCTTGAACATCGTCAAAGCTTAAAAAACAAACATTGGTCGAACATACTGAACATAGAAAAATCATAAAAACATTTATATTTATACGAACAAATCACACAGATTGAGCTAGCCCCAAAGTAAGTTCGAGACTTGTGTTATGGGATACTAACTCAACGATACTATATTTATAATAGATACCAATATAGATAAATATCCAAGACCAATGCCAATCAGGAAAAGATCGTTTTCCATCAAGACCTGGCCGGGGATCGAAGCCGGGGCCTCCACGTCCCAGGCAGGTGTGTTGACCACTGCGCTCCGGAGGTCGTCAAATGATTTTGGTATGGTAAAGAAATCAGATCGTCAAATATATACTCGTATGGTAAATAAATCATATCAATCACTTCAACAATCAACTTAAAAAAGAAAGAAGATTGACGAACAAGACAATGTAACGTTTAATAACAAATTGATACTTTTAGTGTCTATGATAATAAATTTTAGCATGGCTCTGATTCTATATGTCATTGTGGAACAAAGTAGACGAGCGCATAATGTGTTATTTGCTAACAAGCAAGTGTATGACAAGCTCGTTAGCGTTTAACTTCGGGAATTACTATTGAAAGAAAGAAAGAAAAATGTATTTATTCAAATAGGCTGCTAAAGCTCTTTTGATACGTCAATATTAAAATCAGTATCTAGGTGACGTGAGTAGGTACATTAATTTTGAAAATTAGAGTCCTAAGCAGAAACTAAACTGAAAGTGTGTTCTAAATGTGCGTTTAAGCTACGCTCAGTGTACCTATGTATATGTTCCGCTTAAAGATCGAAAAGTCTTAGTGGGCAAAAAAAATAACACACAACGCAAGGTGTAGAATAGAATATCTACAACCCGAAATTTATACCTATTAATTGCTCGACGCGTTCTGACAAACACAGATATACCAAATAGCGAAAATCGTGTCGTAGCCGACATGCTATTTAGCCATATCACAAAAGGACGATCGAACAGATTTAAAATACCAAGTTGTTGTTATATAGTTGAGCTAATTTAGCCGGAATTGTCTAGAAAAAGGCCTGGAGTGAGAAGGATGAAGAATGTACTTACTGAACGTACTTACAGTATACAACTGACGTAGAGCATATTGACTAACTTCCACACCGGAGCAACTTGTTCAGCTGGAACCTTCAGCCAATGGTTGAAAGTTAGGAACAGCTTGAGAAAGCGTCTTTTACCTTCCATTTTGTAAAAATAGTTGAATGGTGCTAGGAGTTCCTTAAAAAAAAAAGAAAATTGTCATTAAGGCCAATAACCACAACTACCTAACTACTTATATAAATACTATTTCAGTGTTTATTTATTACTTCGTGTTATTCCACGCGTGGGGAAATAGTATTAAAAATATAAAAGGAATATTCCTTTTATAGCAAAGCAATATACCTACCACGAAAAGATTTTAAGAAATTCTACTTTGTAACGAGTGTAAATTTGAAAAATTTATCGCGCGCGTGCGCACACATCATGCACGTACATAATTTTTGAAGTTACTATCAATAAGCCCTTTTATTTGATACCCATATTGTAGAAATACATCAAAATAACTATTCCGCTATCTGGGATAGTCCGCCATATTGGATTTAGAATGAAGTCCCATTATTTTTCAAGTTACTTTCCACAAACGCTCACAATTGATATCCTAGCTTGGATGGTCAGCCATCTTGAATTTAGTATGACATCATATTATTTTTCCACTTAGCCTTAACAAGCCCTTTCATTTGATACCCATATTGTAGAAATGAAATAAAAATAACTATTCCGCTAGCTTGGATTGTCCCTCACATTGAATTTAGAATGTCGTCACGCATTTTATTGTATATTACCAACCAAACTAAATATGCATGCAAAATTTCAGCTCAATCGGTTAAAGATATCTGTTTCGAAATTGAGTAGCAAGATGCATTCCGAAAAAAATACATCCTCATATTGCAACATATCTCGAAACAGCTGGACCGATTTTGATGTAACATGTCTAAGAACCACCGCCAGAAAACCATCCTTCAAATAAGAAAAAAACAGGATCTAAATCGGTTCACCCGTTTAGGTGCTACGGTGCCACAGACAAACATAGCGGTCAAACTTATAACACCCCTCTTTTTTGGTAAGGGATCAAAAAGGAAATTAATAAGTCTTTAAAGGTGCCTCAATTATTTGATAACAACAAGTTCGTTGGACGAATTAATTGTAAAATTAACTAAGTTAAAAATAAAACTATTTTTGTGGTTTAGTAGTAAGCTGTTTCTGGAGTACTGTTTACTACTTTTTGGTTTTGTTTTGGCCATAAGGCTGAATGCATATCAATCTAAAGTGCATGCTATACATGTGTTGACACACCATGTGTCTTTTTTTTTCAATATGAATTTCTAATTTTCCTTCATAACACACTACAAGCTATATTTCAATAGTTAATTAAAAAAACTGTAATTTTTTTATAATGTATTTTTATTTAAAATTAACAATATTCTCTGTCATATAACAATATGTACACATAATTATATTACAATTTGTCTAATATAAAATTTATGAAATTGAATTATTTAAATGGAGAATTCTTCTGCCACTTATACTTTCTTCCCGTTTATTCTATTCAGCTTACTTCTATGTATTTTGTCAAAGAATAGTAACCCAGCAGCTCTTTCTATTGTTTCTGGCGATACCTGATAAAAATAAATATTTTATTAGTAAACACGAGATCAATTCAATATGAAATTAAATATAATTTTATAAACTACATATAGTTAAAGAGTTTAAGCACTGTTTTGATGCTTAGATATGCCATTAAAGGCATAAATCTTTAAACTGTTATTACATTGTATTTTAAAATCAATCACTTAATTTCTTATTAAAAATTTAATTAAGAAAACAAAAAGCCTGCCTAAGTTAAAAGAATTTCTAAAAAATATAATATATCTAACATTCAAATTTTTTTGTGTTAAATTACCATAAAAGAAGAAACCGGCGTTTCATCAGGTATCTTCTGGTTGGGCATGACATAGGACTCCATGTCCAGCGAACCGTCTGGAGCCTCCGCCACTACAACTTTGTAGAAATGAGTCGGCACGGCCACAGTGTTAGCGCCTATCACTTGGTACTTAATGTATGATTTACCATCTGATTCTTTTCTGAAAAATATATATTTTAAATGAGTACTCCATAGATTTTGTCCAGGGCTCCGCTCATGTGGATATTATGTACATGGTGTAAATGTGGAACAGATATGTTATTTAACTTCCCATCTGCAATATTTGGTTCACTAGACTGACTGGTATTACATGACAACAGATCAAAATAAAAAACAAATTTTTTTTTTTATATTTCTATCAATTAGAAATAACATTTTTTTTTTATTTTAACTATTTACCTAGGGAGATAAAGGGGCCCTGTACAACAGTAGACATTGTTATACACTTTAGTTAATTTCCTGACGTGTTTTTCTAACCGATTCCATGCATGTCTGTTGAATCCTTCACCCACCTACATGACAAAAAAATTATATTAGTATATAATAACACCCCACTGAGGCCCTAAACTATTTTTCAACAAAATTCTACCTACATTTGGTTTCACCATGTTAAGTATGTTTTTAATTTAATGAATAAAATAAAATACTGTAAATTTTTAACACTGAATAAGTTCAGGAAAATTCTTAAAAGGTACCTTTGCCGTACAAAATTTCTCATATTGTTTCATGCTCTTCTATATTATTTTTAAGAGTTACCTGTGGTGCCATATTAGTTAAGAAGAAGGTTTGCTCCACATGTCTCTGGGCTAGTTTATGGTTACCGGCTGCTGCCATGTGGCCGCGGTCAAATCCTGAGCCTTTGTAATCACTATTTTGAGATCTGGAAGAATATTTAAATCGCGTTTAACTGAATTGATGCAGAAATGTTTTAAGAAACAATTTGTATAATAACTATAATTGAAAAATCTGTTTTAATGTTGTTTTAAAGAGTAATACAAAAAAAATATTAAAAAATATTGTTATCTTTCATTATTAACTATATAACAATAATTTTATACTATTAATTACTATTACTTCAAGTATTTTACTATATAAGTATTATTTACCTAAAGAATGGGTGTATACTCTCATCAGGCATAAAGTCACATTTGCTCCTGTCGACTGCATCATTCTTCATGACATGTTCCTTCGTGAGGTGCTCAAACACCCAGTTCGGCACTCGGTTGCGACGGTCGTAGGATAGCACAAAATCATCGTACGAACGCACATTGTCCAGACTGGGAAAACCATATTTCATTATTTGTGATACCTGTGTATTGAAAATACTAATTGTATATATTTTTACAGATTATTCAGATATTTAGACAGTAAACTTGGTTTTTGGGTATACAACCAGCTTCTTTGTACAATTGTTATTTATTTATAAAAATGTTGTTATTACCTTTTTTAATAACCTATAAGAAACGGATATTATAAGTTTTTATCAATGAAACTTACTCTATCTTTAGGTGTACTACTATCTGTATAAGGTGTTGCGGCTGATACCGTGCCAAATATTGGCAATCCTGGCATACTTTTTATGCTTTTGCCATCGATTACCACTGTATTTTCACTGTTATTAAACTTTTCTTTTTGTCCTAAATAATATCCCGTTAAACCGACCGCGCTTAGTTGCGCTATTTGCAATATTCGCTTAGAAAACATTATTTAATTTTATTTTTATTTTATTGTTTTTAAATAACCCCAGAGGTTAGATAACTTCGAACTGTCAAAATCACATTCGCAATTTCGCATTGATTTTCTTGTGTCATAACATTCGTCATATCTGTCTATTATAAAAAATGTTTTTGTTTTATCACAAATAGAAATCTTATCTTAAAATAATATCTATATATTTAAAATTTCCCGATATTTTATCTGAATGTTGAAGATGAATGCAAAAAATTGTAGATATAAATTTTTTTTAAAAATATATTACATTTCATTTTTAAACTTTCGTACATATGTCAAAAACAGCTGTTGAAATTGACAGATCAGTTTTAAATCGAAAATATTGCAAGTGCAAGGAAAGTTTCAATTTAAGTTATTAGTGTTTGCAAATTACTTAAATGTTCATTAATGTATCTTTCAACATAACTGTTTTGTTCCATTTCACAAAGTATTAAGAGAAAATCATGAAAATCCTACTAAAAAACAGCCGAATATTTTCAATTACATTCATCAAAAATAACTATAGCACCGCACCGAAATCGGTAGCTACATTGCGTATAGGTGAAAAAGATTACCGCACAGATGATTATACTAACATAACACCAAAGATACTTTCCTATTTAAATAGAAATCTGCATTTAAAGAAAGACAACCCTCTTTCACTAGTGCGCCAAAGGATCGTGAATTATTTTTATTCATCCTTCACTCATAGAGGTAATCCTGCATTCAGTGTGTACGATAATCTCTCACCAATTGTTTCGACAAAGCAGAATTTCGACGATTTATTGATACCAGAGGATCATCCGAGCAGAGCTAAGTCCGACTGTTATTATGTTAACAATTCCACTCTTTTACGAGCGCATATGACTGCACATCAAAGTGAACTATTAAGAGCTGGGCTCGACAATTTCTTGATGATAGGAGATGTATATAGACGAGATGAAATAGACTCTACACATTTTCCTGTATTTCATCAAGTAAGTAGTATGCTATAACTTGACAAGTTGAATTTAATGGGAATAATGATTATTTTAGTACAATTTGCAGTATTATGAGGTTCATAAACATGGAAACTTGTTAAAATATCTTTGAAATACTCAGTGATATGTAGACTGAATATTAAAATTATTTTTTATTTACATAAGTATTTAAATATATTTATTTATACAATTTCCAGATTGACGCAGTAAGATGCCAAAGGAAAGAACAGCTTTTTGAAGAACATCCAGATTTAGATATTTTCGAGAAATCATTTGACCCGACAAATCCACATGCATTTAAAAACTCAATAGCCGACCCTACAAAACAAAGCTGCCACACTTTAGAAGCAACAAAACTCATGGAGGCACAATTAAAGAACCATTTACTTGGTATGGTTCGTCATTTGTTTGGTAAAGATATTAAGCACAGATGGGTCGATGCCTATTTTCCGTTTACCCATCCATCATGGGAATTAGAAATATTCTATGAAAATGACTGGATGGAAACGCTAGGCTGTGGTATTGTCAGAAATGAGATTCTTGCAAATGCTGGACCCAATAATTCTATAGCCTATGCGTTTGGATTAGGCTTGGAAAGGCTTGCTATGGCATTGTACAAGATACCTGATATAAGACTTATGTGGAGTACAGATTCAGGGTTTTTAACACAGTTTCAGAATAAGGATTTAAACGCTAATATTGTGTATAAGCCAGTGTCTGTGTATCCACAATGTACGAATGACTTGTCCTTCTGGTTACCGCCCACAAGTACGATTGATACATTTACAAGTAATGATTTTTATGATCTAGTCAGAGATATTGGTGGCGATATAATTGAACAGGTATGTTTAGATTGGGTACTTATCCTGTGGCATGACTTAATTTAAAATTAAGCTATCGTAAGATTGATGATTGTTTGGCTATTATAATTTTTTCCAAATTATATTCCAACTGCAATGTAAATAATTTTCATTTAATATTTTTTAATTACCTATTTTATTATAACTTTTAATTAAATAATCAGTCCCAGACAAGGTACTGTTTTACCGTGGTGACTGTCAAAATATTTTGTAAAAACCCTAAACCTAAAATTGCATTCTACAGGACCGCCCATTACATAAAAAACGTATTTTTTATTCATGATATTCACTCTTGATTCATTTTTTTCAGGTGAAATTAAAAGACAAATTTGTTCATCCGAAAACAAAGAAACATAGTCTATGCTACAGTATAGTGTACAGGCATTTGGAGAGAACATTAACACAAGCCGAAGTAAATAAAATTCACAAAGAAATTGCAGAAGCTGCCGTCAAATCCTTTAATGTAGTCATTAGATAAATTTACTAATAAATTAGTTTGTTTAATGTATTTAAGGTTTTATTTAAATATTATATTTTTATTACTGGTCCCCTGACCAGGGACATTCTCCAGTCCAGACAGTAAAAGTATAAACAACTAATCTCTTAACTTATGATGGAAAATATTTTTTGCTGATTCTTTGTTTTAAATGAAATAGGAAAATAATAATAGCATACAATTTCAACAAAATATATTTGTTCTATATATTTTTTACAAACATTTGTGATATAGGTAATTGAAATATAATAGTAGTGATGCAACTTTATCACTTCACGTAAAAGTTACAGAATAAAATAAAAACATAGTTATAAATATTTTTACTTTCACCTTAAGTTTCTAGGTATACCAGACGGTGATGTAGGCACAAATAATTTTATACCTACCTACTTCACTACTTATTTGTTATAAAAAATGGCATTCTGAGCTCCATTTGTTTTTCAGAAAGTACAAAATATCAGTCAAATGTTAAAAACAACATAATTAGGCTAGAGTTTAGATTAAAATCTGAAATTTCAAATTCCAGTACTTAAACAACACACTTAAAAATTTCCACACCTCTTATTTTGTTTCTTATATTCCAAACAATTGAAATCAACATGTGCATGTGCAACACATATTATAAAAAATCAAGGTCGAGACATAAAGATTTAGAGATAATTAGATGCTTATTTTATTTTAATTGATGGCCATAAAATAAAACTTAGAAAAATTAAAGAACCAATTTTAACCATACATACCCAAAAAAATAAAATATATAATGATACTACACCTAAAAATAGGTATTGATACAATTTTGTAAACTTAATTTGTTTAATAAGTTCGCTTACTAAGCTGAGTGTTATCTTAGTCTATTATTTACACAAAATGTATCAGTGTATTACTTATTCAAACTTATATTAATACAAGTAAACGGGGATTAAGAAATTATAAGGGCACTAGTACTAGACTACGGAACCCTAAAAATAATATCACAGTATCAAGGAATTAAAATAACTACGAATACCTTGCAAGAATATCAGTTATTCTTCATAATGCAATTATTACAGTACTGTGAAATGCTTTGCATTATTAAAAACTAAGTTTTTGGCGCTATTCGCCTTAAGTATTTACAATTTATACACCTAGAATACAATCCTCATCCGAAGATTCGTCATTGTTACATTGAAAGATGACCGGTTCTTCAAGACTTGGTTCTAATATTTCTGGATGATCTTCTGCTACCACGGGCACGTCAGGTAAATCAATTTCCATTTCTTGCTCACTTGGTTGATCTTTTTCAGTTTCCTGATTATTTTCCACTTGACTCTCATTCATCTCAATGTCCTCAGGTGTTTCATCCGAATTCCTTCGAATACGTTTGGCTTTGAGTGCCAAGGGCTCGTCATCAGAATCTGAATTAGCGACATTTTTTTCTTCTTCAATCGATTTTGATCTCTCACTTTTATCTAAGCTTTTCATGTCTTGTTTTCTCCTACCACCAATGATTCTAATTCCTCGTAACTTGGAACCTCTTATTGTTATAGTTTCTTTATTATCCTGTTGTTTTATTAAAGTTTTAAAATTATGTCGTAATATCGACGGGTGGATAGCTTTAATCAATTTTATTGGTTTGACCGTATTCGGTAAATCATCTTTTTCAATATTTTTCTCTGGCGTCTTTGTTTCTTCAACTGACGTTTGACCATCAACTTCCTCTTCTGTTAAATCAATCACGGATTTAGGTAAGTTGTTAATATTTGTTTTTGCGGGGGAATTTTGTTTTCTAATACATACATTTATTGGTACTATGATGCCAGTTTCGAGGTCCATTTTATAAAATTGAGCATTGTTTTCATAAGCATACTTCAATTCTTCAAAAGAGTATAGAACATTTAAATCCGGACATTTCACTAACGCTGCCTGAAGGAAGGGATTAATCAGTATTGGATCGTAAGTTTTACCGTCGTAATCAATAGGAAGAATATTACGTGGCATATGTAATTCTTGTGGGAAATCCACTGGCAGTAGCATCGGTGGTTCTATGACAGGTATTTCTGTATTTGTAACAGCAGTATCTTCTAGTGATATTCCAGACATTTCCATGAGGTCTGATAGTATGGTTTTTTTAGAGGTATTTACAGTTTCTTTTAAATCTTCGTCTTTTTTGGTAAGGCCTAATGAATCATCGACACCTTCATCAGTATTCGAATTATTAGGTAGGCTATTTTGTTCAATATTCTCTTCTACTTTTTCACTGGTAGTGTTTATTTCTGAATCTTGAATAGCTTCATCGCTTTTAGTAGTATTTTCAGTAGTATGTTGATTTATTTCATTTGTACTATTTTTAGTATTATTAATTATCTGATTAGTAGACGGACCATCAGATGTTTCACTAGGTATTGCAATTGAAGAACTGCCATCACTCGTATGTTCGACCGAGGATGCAATCGATTTATCTATTTTGTTAAAACAGATGTCTTGTTCTAAATCCCTTAAAACTACATCTTCAACAACTTTATTTTTTTCCGCTTTGGAATGTTCTGACTCATCATCAGATAATTGTATGACATCACCAATTTGCTGTGCTAGCGGATTGCTCGGCGCGGCGACCCCATCAACGAGTGGTAATTTATTAATAAAACCTAAAGTGAACAGTTGCTTTTGGACTGAGTTTAAAATAGCGGGCAGGTGAGTTATTTGTGTTGGATTAAGTTCAACCCCAGGATCAATAGAAAGTACCAGTTCTTGGTTAGGTAACAATACCAAGTGTACTCCTTCTGGTATAAGCTGTGACGGTTCCGAGTTAGCACAGAGGTTGGTGACTGGTGGATTAAAATTATTAACCAAATGGGTGACATCAATCATACTGGTCTTACTTAGTGGTTTCAACGAGCAAAGTAATATTTTATTTTTACCTAAACATATAGGTTTTATCATCGCTTTCTTCTTAACTTCTTTATTATTATTTAAAATTAATACTTTATTTGGAGCTTTTTCATTTTGATAAATATCTACAACTTTAGGAGCCTGTATTTCGTGTTTCTTGGTTTTTAAAAAGTTTTGCCCTTTAATTAATGTTTGGTTATAGCCTACACTAGAAATTTTAGTTTTACACTTTGGCTGCATATTTATTAATTTATCTTGAATTATTTTCGTTTCTAATGTTATAGTTGAAGTTCGTATGGCCCTTGAAGGTGGTCCAGTCACTATTTGTTGACATGACAATGTCTGAGTACCATTACTATAACTCTCTTCGTTACGTAAAGAAGTAACGCAAGATATAACAGGTTGAATTGGCACATCATGAGGATTATTTAATTTATTTATATTTGTTGCATAATTTTCTTCAAATTCTTTATCGAAATCTGTGTTAATACCAATGCTGACTTTTGCTTTTTGATATATGTTTTCTATTTGATTTTGCGAAGGTTTTTGTGCCTGAATTAAGGTGCCACTATTATGATCACTTTCGTCGTCAGAAACGAGGTTCAAATAGGACACAACCGAGCAATTTTTATCGCGTCTTAATTTCAGTTCAGTACAATATGCAACGTTGCAGCAGCAAACGCATTTATATTGCGGGCATGTGTGACGCAATCGCATTCGTTTTATGTTACCACTCCAAAATTCTAACTTTTCACGAGCCCAACAGCACGAAGTGATTTTTCGTTTTCTTCCTCTTAATTTGTTGTTAGCCCTACTTTTGTCTTGCGGATCAGCAACGTTTTTGTTTATATTATCATTTGTTTCTTTGTTTTTATCTTGAACATCTTTACTTTTTATCTTTGGAATTGTCGTTTGCTGTTGTTGCTCTTTAGTAATGTTACATGGTACTTCTTCATTAGCCGTTTGTACTTCACCACATGAATGTTTCACTGATTTTCTCTTTTTAATTAATTCTTTTTTACGCGTTGGTGTATTTATTCCTTTGCACACGCTTATTATTCTTTCCACGGTGTCACGTGCCAAGAGACGGTCATCGGGGATAGGATTTTCAAAGTTTGGTATATTTCTTGGATTCCAAGTCACGGCGATTTTTCTTGTTTTTGGAGGTTTAGGTATTTTGTTTAACATTTTCATCCTTTGGTAAAAAGTAAGGCTTTCAGTATTGAGATCAGTAGGTAATCTTATTGCAGTTTGATTATTGGTATTACTATCAACTTTATTTCCTGTTTCAGGGGTGTCTCCAACAGAAATACTTGTGTTTTTAGTATGTAAATCTTTTGAAACATCTACTTCGTCATATTTCGGCTTGGCTTGTTGGGTATTTTGTTCAATTATTTTCGCTTGAACTATTGCAACCGGTGGTAAGTTAGTTACATTAGATGCTTGGAGAGGAGTGACTTCTGCAATGAGTAATTTTTCATTATTACGACGAATCTGATCTATGTCAGGAAGATTTATAACTTTATTCCTTTCAATAGTATGCACTTCAGGTGCAACCTCATCTTTTGGTGTTCGGTTCACAGGTGAAGTAGATGGAATACTCGTCAAGGGTATGATGCTTTGGGAATCACAATTTAAGCTCTGACCCGGTAATTCCGATGGTAAAACAGTTTTTTCTACGGTTTTTATTGATTCCGTCTGTTTCGCTTCTGAGAAATAACTCTTTTTTAAACACAAAGAGTTGTTGACAAGTTTACACTCGAATGCTTTATGAACATCAATTGTTAATGGTTTACAATGTTGTAGTAATTGTCTATTTCGTTGAGAACTAAAAAAACCGGCGGTCAATCTTTTTAGACGTGTATTAAAATCGGGATTCTTGCACAATTGTATTGGATTATATAATGTAACTCTCGGCTTACGAAATAGCCAACTTGTGGACTTTACAACTTCTTGTTCCTTCTCAGAATTACATTCCGATGCTTGGTCATCTAATGTATCGCCGTCCCACGAGTTTTCTGATTCTTGAGATATTTCTTCCATTTTAACGGATTTTTTATCGACGGGTTTACTTTCTAAAGCAGCGCTATCTAATACGCGCCTGTCTTTCACAGTAATGAAGTCAATAAATCGAAATACATCCATATGATCGAGTTTTTTAGTATACACTACTGGATTGAGTAACAGTTTAAGGTCAATTTTAGGCGTATCCTCATCAGGAGCATCGTCTTCTATTATCGTTGTCTCATTAATTTCATCTTTTACTTCAACCTTAGGCTCTGAAAAAAATAACATTCCTTTTTTTACAAATATAATTGCTTATTATAATATTTTCTGACTTCGAAAGAACTATCGTATATTTAAGAAAACCATTGAATTTTTAAGCTTAAAGCAATATAAATTTAAAAATTACTTAAATGTATTATTGAACCCTATCTTCAGTTAAAAATGAAAACTCTAACGTACCTATCATATGTTCTTCGTCGACAAACTCAATTCCATCATCTTCAAGTTCAATACCGTCTATAAAATGTAGATCATTCGGAACTTCATCGAAAAAGTCCATATCGCTCGGTTTATGTTTATTTTCTACCGCAATTTCTTTTTGTTCCTGACACGTGTTATTAGACAAATTATCTACAGTTATTTCAATCATGCTATTTTCCTTAGTATCGGAAAAATTATTTTGTGAAATTTTATCAGTATTTTTTACGATATTGTTAGTTTCAGGAACATCATCACTTAAATCAATTTCAGGTATTTCCGCAGTACTTGTTACGCTCGTAATCTTTGGCATAACGAGCTCAAAATCGTTGTTTTCTTCAACATGACTATCGACTATATTATTATCTCCTTCATCGCTGACATCTACGTCGTTTCCTATATGCTCAATATCATCATGATGGTCGACATCATTTTGTTCATTATCAATATCTGTTACTTCGTGAACTTCATTAATATGTGTAGCTTCATCTTGTAATTCTTGAGTTTCTTGTATATTCGTTTCTTCAAAATTAGATGCATTTATTTCTTCATCTATATTACTTATCGCTACATTAACATCAGATTCAAGTGGTATGCGTACATTTTCGAGTACATTAACTTCTTCCACGTCAACCTCATCGTACACTGACTCTGTTTTAATTACAGTGGCAGTATCAACGTCGTTGCTGTCTGTGGTGTTAGAATCTAAGTTTTCATTTTTACTCGAATCGTTTGTATCCTCGTCTGATTCAACTCCTAAATCAATTGTTTCGACATGAGGCTCTATAAGTTGAATATCGGGTTCGTCCTCTGAAATAAATTATATTTCATTTACATTATGGAAATTTATAAATTATTGTTTGTTTGTTTTTGGGGGTAAAATTTTTACAATATTTAATTTTTTTCTACTTTTCATAATGCTTGCCTTATTGAAAATAAAATATTTTTATCCCAAACCAGCGTCAAAAGTTCGACATTCTTCCCTATTTTGCGGGAGCAAAATAGCACTTTTTTGCCTCGATATGTTGTAGGGCGAAAACAAGACGGCCAGGTAAAAATTACGTAAGCGGGAGAAAAGTGTGTTATTATTGCCCTGTATTCGATATCATAATATTTACAACTACGTTCATGTTTAACATTTTTGCAACCTTTTTTTATTTACTTAAAATTTAATTTAAATTTTGTCTTAAAGTTCATTAAGAAAAAGGTGTAATATATTGTGTGTGTTTGCATTTACGAGTACAAGGAGTGAAACAACGGCTTTATCAAATAAATCAATAAGAACTAAAGTTTATTTTGTTTGGTGAATATTTCTTAGAGGACTTAATGTTTTGATTCAATTAAAGTTTATTTTCATTTATTATTCTTGTATTAGGACTTTTTTGCAAAAATCAGATTTGTGTTGAGTGATAACGGAATCTTGGATTTGGAAACGTGAAATTATACTAATTATCGTATGGTAACTTCTTCGGATGTGGCCACAGCCACTGGTAAGCCAGTACATTTTTAAAATATTTTTACTATTTTGAAAGTTTATTG